>VXAY01007657.1:3467928-3516936 GCA_013399855.1 Oxyruncus cristatus | reverse complement strand
CGGGGCCGCGCGGCGGCAGGTGGAGCGGCGGCGCGGCTTGGAACGAGCGGGCAGCGCGGGCCCGGTGCGGGAAAGGCGGGGAGGTGCCGGGGGATGCGAGTCCCTTGTGCCCACGGAAAGCCTGCGGTCCGGCGGCATGCGAACTCCGGTCATGGCAGCCCTTCTCAGAGACGCTGGCGGGAGCAAGTGCTGTAGGAAAGGGGTAACACCCCAGCCTGCCTAGGTAATCTCGAGAACCAAAATGCCGCGCTTCAGAGAAATGGAACACGTGGGTTCCCCGCAAGGCTTTATTCCTAGCGGGATTGCAGCACCCAACTCCAGTTTAAGCTCAGTCTGAGGAGGTCCCAGCCTGTGGGAAGCTGCCACTGACTCTGTGTTTTAAGTGCTCTGTCACCAGAGGGTAAAACTGCCTTTTAGCTTGAGCAAAACTGCTTGAATGTGGTTGGTGCTACCTGTGGAGGCTGTGCAGATGCCAAAAAACAAATTAGGATGTATGTGGACAGCCACAGGCAGGAGTCTGGCAGAGACCCAGTGTGTGCTGGTGCTGTCTTGTACCACTCTGCCATGTTTCCTCCCTGACCTTGTGGCCTTAGAAGAGGAGGATGCAGGGTGACCTTCAGCTGAGTGGCAAGGCCAATGGGATAAACCATGGAGGTCTATGTTTCCAGATGTTTGTAGTTTTATTATAGCCAGGCTTATACCTTGGTCTTCATAGCCTCTTCTGATTCCAGGGAGTAGTAACTGAAGGTCCTCTGCTCATGGGAGAAGTAATGAGAGAGCACTTGCTGAAACAGCCAGGAAAACATGGGTTAGGACTGCATGTCATTGCAGGGGGAGGTCTACTAGAGGCACACTGTGGTGCACATCAAAGCAGGTCTCCAGCCGGCCCAGGGAAAACTGAAGAGGAATAGCAGAGAGACAGACTGACTCCAAGGAGTTGCGCTAGTTATGATGGCCTGGGTATCTAGTCCCACCGCCTTGCATGTAAGAGGTGCAGGGGTGGCTGCAGCAGTTGGACACAGATGTATCCAGTGCTTGGGAGTGGTGCAGGCACTGGTGAGACCAGGCTTCTGACAGCCAGGGCTTCTTGTGTTCAGTGTTTCCAGTTTGGAGAAATTTGAAGCCAATAGAGAAGACGCATCTGATGTTGTCAAACTTGGGCAGAGCCAGGTGCCAACTGAGGGAATAGGTCAAGGAGTATGCTTCTTACTCATCCACTCTTCCAGCAAAACATTTTCTTGATGGAAGAAGCTGTTTAGGTCATAGGTTCTTATTTGCCACTGACTTGTGATTTGTGCTAGCTTGGCTCCACTTACTAGGTACTGGTTTTTCCTTCTAACCATCTTGAAGTACTACTTTTGAACACAATCGAGTGGCATTTGTTTATCAGTTAATGATGAAGCAGTTACATAGCTGAGGCCCCACAGTCTTTCAAATGCCTTTAAGCCAAATAGCACTCTGCCAACTCTCTGAATACCTGTCAGATCTGTACGTGAGATGAGGTTGAATTTTTGTATTTGGAAAAGTTACATATATTTCCTTCTGAAAGGGCCTATCCTTTCGATCTCCTCAGCTTTCGGTGAACATAAGCTTGTGTAGCTGGAGACAGCCACCACATTATTTCCTCTATGTCCGTTCCTGGAGATTGCTATCTCCTGTGTTTAGTGTGGCCCATGCTTGTCCTCCCATTCACTGTAGCTGTTCTGGGGGGTAACTCAACTGGGAGATGTAGCCATTTCTTTGTGAACTGCAGTAGGTAGGAAGTAAGCAGTTAAAGCAGTGGTTATCCTGCACAACTTCATTTCAATGTTTCCTTGATGTCCCTCTTTTCCTTCCCCTTCTCCCAAACTGCCTGTTCTAACACCTGTGGCACACAGCCTCTAGCTGACCGTAAACTCCTGAAGACTGGCAAGAAACTACCTTCCAGCAGATCAGGCTGCCTTGCCTAGCGCTTGAAATGGCTGATCCTGGACCTTCCTTCCAGCTTTAGATATCCCCACTGGATATATCATTTGTGTCTTAAACACTGCAAGTTTGGCAAACTTTCTGAACTGCCTGCACCCTGGTGGCTAATCTTGATGACTTTGGTGCATAGGAGAAAACAGCTAAGGTGTCTGGGAGAAGAAGAGCTGATGTCAAATTCCTGCTTTATCCAGCCTGGAGCAACATCTGAAATCCCAGTCTGTTATGTGAGTGTATGGACTTTGTGAGGCCTTTCTCCAGCTTGTTTTCCAATAATGCTTGCACCAGCTGCATGCAGAGCACTGGGGCACTGATTTGAGCAGGGTCTAAAACACAGGTCTTCTGGATGTGCAGTCTAGCTCTAGTTAAGCTATAAAACCCTCCCTCATTTACCTGAGATTAAATTATTATATACAGATAAAAATGCATAAATGATAAAATTAGTGATGTTGTTATTTTCTTTGATAATGCCTGCTGTAGATAAACCCTGAGATTCTAAACTTAGTGCTACAATGAGCAGGTTCTACTCCTAAAACCATAGCATCTTTTATTAAGATACATTCTTTTATCTTAGAGCAAACAGAACTTTAGTATTGCTAATAGTCTTATCTGAACAGTGTAATCGGGGAGGCCTTGTAATCATGCTGTTAGAAATATAAGATAAGATTAAATTGTACATTTTGTGTAATTACAGTCCCTCCATCCACTAGATGGAGCAGGATACAGGAATGGCAGAGACAAGCTTGTGTGCCACACAATGTAAGGTAACAGCAGAGAAACGACAGAAAAGAAAGTTTTTGAATAGTATTGAGCAAACCAGCTGTGTTAATATGCCAGTCAACACAGATACATGAGGGGATATTCCATTTAGAAATTAGCTTGCCATATTTCTCAAGGAAATTTTGATTACAAGAAATACCTTGTTTCAGTATGGTGATGTTACTCTTTTCTTTGTGTTTTAAAATTTCTAGACCCTAGTATAATGAGATCTTGCATGAATACTAATGAGAAAATACTAACTTTCTTTATTAGAATACATATCTTTAGCGTGCTACACTAACTCAATTAAATTGTTTTCTGAAATACGAGCTGTATTTTAGTTTTAGTTGTATCTGTTACCTGAGTTGTTACCTTAGTCACTGTAAACATATTATTCCCATCTGAAGGACTTCAATTCTGGGATAGACCAGCGCTGCTTTCTTTGTTGAGTAGCATCCCGTTCTTTGGGAAAGATGTGGACACTGAAAGGCTTGCAGCTGATCTTGGTTGGGGTGGAGATGGAGAAATCGTATAGTTCTGGGAACTCCTGGCCTGCACCAGAAGTGCCAGACTTGTGGGAGGAAGTGTCACAGAAGGGGATGGGCCCTTCTACCTTGAAGCAGACAGCTGGGATCTAATTCAAAGTACTTTATTTATTAATTTATTTTAGCCAACATACATTTTTGCAGCAAGGAAACACTTCTTTTGGTACCTTGCTTTTTATCAGTCCTTTCAGAAATATCTTACTCTGAATTGTGTCCCAGAGCATTGTGGCTTATGTTTTGTTCTTGTTTCTCCTTCCTACCTTTTGAAATAACTCAAAATAATATAAAAAACATTAGGCATGAAGCTTATGAACTTTTGATGTTTTTTATTTGTACCTCCTTATATCATGTGGTGCTAACTATTTCACTTCTGCATTTCTGGATTTGTTACTTTCCAGTTTTCTTGGTACTTTCTTTTTTATCACCTCGGGTGAAAAGGAATGACCAATTAAATTTTATTCCTCCTTATCTTTTAAGACGTGGGGCTACAAAAGTAACTTGTTTTTATACCTTTACTGTGACTCCTCTCTTTGCTCCTCCCAGAGGATGAAAAATTCTCAGCCTGTTTGAGGATTACTTTCTCTGCAGTGATCCATTTTTGTCACTCATTTCTGGGAGAAATTCCTTCCTTCCTGAACACAGTCCATAAATGAAACAAAACCACTAATTATGTTGTCACTATAACTTTATCTTATTTGACTGCCTATATGATTCTTCTTGAAATTAGCAGCATATCTTTTGTGGTTTCATTCCCTTTTGAGGTTCTCCTGGCTTTGCAGTATATTCTCTTGTTGTAAAGGTCTCTCCCATGTCCTGCATGTGTGTGGACGGTTTCTACATGCACTTGTAGTTGTGTTGAAAGTATGTTGTTCCAGCTCTTCAGTGATGTGTGCTGCAGAAAGTCTAGCTGTTGATGAGCTAAGGAGAGGGCAGATATGTCTGCATAAATTACTTGCAGCTGGGGAGAGGGTGAAATCCACACCTCCTGTGATCTGAAGGGAAAATTCCACAATGAAGTTACAGAAAACTGGGTTCAAAGGGTTTGGCACCATTGTTTAAAAGCTGCCAAGCTCTTTAGGACATGAAGGAGTGGAAGGGCAGGTGTCCCCATTCCATTTATTCCAGCACAAAACTTTCCATGTGTAAGCTGAGGCTAACACTTCTTACAGATAAAAGAGTTTTGGTTCCTTTCTTCTTCTGTACCTCATACCACTTCCCTGCCCCATGATTTCCTGTACATTTCCTTCTAGCTACATAAAACTGGAGACAGAATATTGCTTCAGAGAACACTTATGAGATGAAGCTCAAGGCTGGAAATGAAGTTGCTGAGCCCAGCATAGGAGAGTTTCAGCTCTCTGTTGAAGCCTAAGAGGGTTTTTGTCTTTAGACAGAAATACTGGATGACAAATGGATTAGTGGGGACACAGGATGAGCCAAAGGCCTAAGAACAGTTACCTTAATAATTTCAGAGGCCTCAGACTCTTTAATTCTTTTCCTGTCTTACCAAATAATCTTACTTATTTCAACTTTCTATTGTGGGAAAGAATGATCATTTCTCTAATTGTCTTTGCTGACCTCGCCTGGCCTATAGCTCTCCAGCTGAATAAACTGAGATAGGGCAATAAAAAACAAATCTTCACCACTAATTAGCTTTTGAAACATCAGTGCACTGCGTGCACTATCAGGCATTGTACAACCATGGAAACAATCTACAGCTGCATGTCGTGAGTGTGAAACAATATGAGCCACAGAATACAGTGCTGAATTGCACCTGAACGAAAAGGTACTGGGAATGTTGCATGACCTTCAGCAAGATTCAGTGTTTGTGTCAGTGAGAAAGATGAGCCAAATTATTCATGAGGCTGCAAGGGGGAGAAAGGACATGTGATCTTGGGGCAGTTAGAGTTATGTTATTCTTGGGGAAAAAAATCAAGATGATTGTGTTAATATTACCATTTATGTTACACTCTCACCAGAGTCAGAATTTTAGAAATGTGTCATACTTTGTGTGTTTTATCCAACTGCAAAAATACAGTAGGATTTTAGAGCATCAGTCGATACTGTTTTAACTCTTTTTTGGTTTTGTATTTTTTATGAAGCAAATGCTTTCATGAACAAGGTGAATCAATAGGCGTGAATCATCAATAGGGTGGCTGCAGGACGGGGGAAGCTTGTAAAGAATATGATTTAATCATGCATTAATATGTGAAAACAACAACAGACATAAATAAAAACAAAAAGACAAGAAACTATTAAGTACTTTATAAAATAAAAACAAAATCCGAAACTGTTTTCAGTGATGTGGTCCAAAGCTGTGTTCTTTGGGGACACTGTACCCTTATCAGAGGAAGCTCAGTATATTATTGCAGGAAATAATAGGAAATGTGACTTTGAACATAGTGCTTATCATTAGGACTGAGAATTCTGTTTTTCAGCATGGTCTGCAGTTGAGCAGCACTGCTGAGCAGCACTGGTGCAATAAATGCAGAATTTGTCCTTACACAGAAGGTGTGTCAGGCTGGACCTTTTTAGTTTCAGAAGCCTGGTGTGTTGTCAGCCCATGCATTTTCTTATTAGATATAGATTTTGCTTTCACAAAAGAAAGCATGTAACCTCTCTTTTTATGAATAAATATACTATTTCAGTTAATGCTCCAAGTCCACAGTAGAACAGTGAAATTAAATATGTGAGTAATTGTAGTGAGTCAAACCAAACCTGGCGCACATCAAATGAGAGGTAAAAGTATTGGGTGTCTGAATCTGAGTATTTTGTGCTGAAGAAAACCATATAAAATATAGAGTGGTATTTTTTCCTGCAGCCGTTTCAGTTTACCTGCCCGTGTACAGAGGTTTGAAGGCAGCAGTTGTCCACGAATGATCTCGGACAGTGTTGACACAAACAAAATGATCACTTTTATATCTACTGCGTGGAAATCCAGCTATGCTTCAAGGAGGACACAACCCTATACAACCTTGGGACACCTACAAGAGAAGTCACTTGAGTCACTGTAAGTGTTTGAAAGAAAGTGGGGCACATCTTACAGGTCTGGCTGGAAAAGCAGATTCAGAGAACTGTAGTTTTAAGAAGCTGAAACCTCATCCGTTTGCAGGTTGTTGTTATTAAGTCCTACTGGGCTGAGCTGTTTGGTTCCTGGCAAGTAAAAAAACATTTCTCAGATCCCCAGGGTGCACTGAGCTTTCCTCCTGGCTGTTTTTGGGGGGGGGTCCCAGTTTGAGAAGCTGTTCTCCACCTGCTGAGGTCACGATTTCTCAAATTGACAGAAGCAGTACAGAATTCCCTTTTTGAGGTGCTTATTTTTGCTCAATCCCTGGAAAGAGGCAAACACTATGCTGTAAAATTTGGAAGAGATTTTTTGCATTTCCCATGACTATATTCTACAGCTGGCAACTCCAGTGTATTCGCACATTAAATACTGTGTTTTCTGTTGTGTCCGTTCTTTGGTATAAACTGTTCTCTCAATAAAGCTCATTTTTAACAAAGTTCATTTTTAATACTATGTTGAGCTTTAAGATTTCATTACCGTAAAATCTACATTTCTGGGGTCACATTAGATCAGTTAATCCAACGTGCATTTTGCCTGTTCAGATATTTCAGTTCATTCTGCTAATTAAATATACTTAATCAGTACTTGAACCTTTATGCAGGAGCCCTTTCAATTCAGACTTTCAGGTTTGCCACAACGTAACCCTGCCATCTACTGGAAAGTATTTAGTAATGATTTTTGTCTGTAAAATTGGGGCGGGGATGTCTACAAATTTTACCTACAGAGAAGGCCACCTCTACTCTGAAATGCACAGGCTGGTTCCCTGTTGTTCAGGTTGTGCATCTGAAATGCACAGAGGATGAGTTACATGGAAAAGGATCAAACATAGTAAACACGTGCTTTTCTTTTCTGTCTCAGACAGTCAACATTTTCTTCATTGAAAATTTTCAAATCTCTCATCCTCCAGCTGCCTTTTGAGCAGTGTCCCAGGACTGGGGAGGATGGTTGGGAAGTCCCCTGGTCTCATGGCTCCCTGCATGATCGGAAAGTGTGGGAGTTCAGTGGGCAGTCAGGGAGTGCACAGTTCCTTTTGTGGAAGTTTTGCACGTGTGCATCTGATTTCTAGTTGAGCGGGTATCTGGACCCTCAAGATCACAAGGTATTCATCTGGAAAGAAGAAAGAGGCAAGCATCTGGATAGACTACCTGTAATAGACCATATGTGCTGGAGGAGCTGTGCATGTTTCTGTGTTTCCAATCTCTGCTTGCAGGTGATGTTGTGGAATAGGCTCTGGGGCTACTGGGTCCAATTTTGTCCTCTTCTCTGTAAGTTACTGGCAGACTGGTGGCATCTGGAAATACTGGGTCTAGTAGAAGATGAAGGCTCCTCTTGGTTTTCAGGGCTCATGTTTTTCTTGCCTTGTTTATTTGTGTAGCTGAGAGGTGCAAAGGAGCTCTTGTAACCTGGTCAGGTATATACTGATGTCTGTGCTACTGGGAGCATCTTGTCTCTGATAATGATATCAGAGCTGATATCATTAATGATCACAGACCCACTCCATGTCATGCTCTTCCTATACTGTTTCTTCCTATACCCTCTTTGTGGATGAGTTTTTCCTTAGTTATTAAGCAAGACTTTCCCCCTCCCCTTTTTCCCCCAGAATTAAACCTATAGCCTTCTGTAAAAGTCAGCCTAAAGATCAAGAGGAATTATCTCTTCTGGAAGAGAGGGAAAGAACCCCAAGCAAAACAGTAAAGCAAAATTTGCCCCATAAAAAAGTTGAAGGGATTCATAAATCATCTGGCATTGGTTTGCAAGGACTGGAGGCTATGTCCCTGTTTAGTGAGCTGCAGTGCAGAGATTCACAGCTAAAACTGTCTGTACAGGGGTCTGTGCCCCTTAACACAATACAGTCACTTCACCAGCTCGGATACAGCCATATGTGTTGCACAATGTTCAGTCCCAGAAAATAAACCCAACAGCAACTTCAGCTGTGCTGAGCAGGACACAGTGCTTGGTCAGACTCACAGACATCTTGTCTGTGACACTGGATGCATCTCCCTGCAGAAGGAGCTAAGTTAGATGTGCCAGCAGTGCAGCTATGTCTAATGACGACTGGCCTAGCAACCATGGCAGCACTGCATTGGTAAGCAAAAGTTTCTCCAGAATGATATTTCAGTGGAAACAGCTTAGAAAATGAAGTATGTTAAGTATCTGCTTCAGTTTTGTTTTTAAGACTACATCAAAAAGCAAGATACAACACGAGTAATTTTAAAGATTATTGTATAATGGCAGAGATGTAATAGAAGTCTCATTAGGGCTCTCTTTCCTCCACATAGTATTTTTCAAGAGATGATATTTCCTGATAGGAGACCTTTCTATTATGGAGGAAATTACGTAACTTTCTTTTTGATAGCATAAAAGACCAAAATTGTTACCTACTCTCCTTTAAAATTGTCATTTTACAGCTCACCTCCTTACAGAAAGACCTTCATTAGGGTTGGTATGATTTCCAGATATCAAAAGAAAAAAGTAATTGGTACCAGCATATTGTCTGGATGTTAATCATATTTCAGTTTTACCCTTGTTGAGAAAATTATTTACTCCCACCATATATTAGAAGGGAGGAGATTTGGCACAATCATAAGGTGTCTGTGATTCTATGCAATACTTTCAAGCTCAAAACCATTTTAGGTTATTTAGTCTTACGGAGGATTGTCTCCTACGCTATAATAGATGGCACTTTTAGATGGCAAGGTTTTAAAGCCCCAGACATGGGCTGTCATTTCTCTAGGAGTGAAATGGGATGAGCTGCAGAAGGTACTGCATCACAGATGGGACTGATGGGGTCAGGCTCCGGGCTTTGCAGAAGAATCTTTGCACTGGGCATAAACAGACTACAGTACATTCTCTGCATATTACACTGAAGTTTTTCTTGACCAGAAGTGGGACAATTTCAGTCGTGGCTAGATCCTAAAGAGAACCAAAATATTCTGGTTTAGCTTCTCTGTCACATCGTGGTAGTGTATGCAGCAGTAATAGGAAAAATGTCTTCCACCTCCCCTGCATTTCACCTCCTAAAAGAGCAGCCACTGTCTACCCCATGCAGAACATATTATTTTTTTCCATACATACCTCCTTTTTCCTTCTGATAGTTTTTAAGAGGTCATTAAAACTGCTGCTTCCTTTTCACAGGGCTCAGATATTGATGCATTATAAAAGTTTTGTCTACAACAGAGGTTGATTTTACTGCCTACGTTCATTGTTCCCAACCCTGTATTAATGAGACGTTCCAGGAGAAATCTTAACAGATACTGACAGATTGCCCGGGAGAGAGAAAGTGGTATCATATAGTAGAATAAATGAAATTGCAAAATACTGCCAAAATATTAATTTTGGCAGAGTTAAATAAGATAGTTCTTGTTTGTGGAAAATTATCTATGTACTTTTCAGAACAGACAGATGTAAGAAATGTAGTTGAAAAATAGGAAGAACAGAGCAGAGTATCCATTTGCCCAGCCTTCCACCAGTAACCCTTCCTGCTCCAAAGGTGGCGATGGCTGTTGTGAATACAATTGAGCGTTGTTGGGAAAGGATAACCACAATAACTCCAACTGGCAGAATAAACAGGGTGTATTTAGTGTTTCTTATGCATTCTACAGAATTTTATTATTTTACTTTCATTCCTGCCAAATACTCATCACCTTTAGCATTTGTGCTGAGTAGCAGTGAGTTGTCCCTCCACTTTGAAGAGGAGAATGATGTCAGTTCTCGCTTACCGTGGAGATGCTCTGGAGGGAAGCAATGCAGTGGCAGGGACAGTACACCCTGAGGTGCTCTTTCCCCCATTCTTCATGCACTTACAAGCCAGGAGTCATCTTAGATAAACCCAGCTGGTGTGAGCTGTGGCCAGGCACCTCACAGGTCCAGTCAGGCACACATATTCAAGCAGTCCACATCAGGTACTTGGTGAGAGATATAGCTGTGCATTTCAAGGACATAGATAATTCAAGATGATTGAGACATCAACAGGAGCACGTGTCTTTCTCTTCACTGCACTTGATTTGTGTATAATTGGTTTCTCTTTGCATGATATATATATAGGTCATGAATTGATGACAAGCAGTTGTTGAAAGTATTTGCAGCTCTGGAAAAATAAAGTGCTTCCACTGTTCTTGTTTATTGTTTGATGAAAAATATGCCATTTTGCTTGAGGAGTTTATTTTTGGAGTCCAGAGAACAGCTTAATCACTTTAGAAGGCTAATTTATGGAACCACTGTAAAATAGTCTGTAGAGTAACTTGTGTACAACATGGCTCATAGAATCAAACAGTATTTAAGCATAAAAAGTGAGATAATTATTTGATATTATACCTGATATTTAAAAAAATAGATAGTAAATGAAGATCTATTACAAATAAACAGTATTCTTATTTTATTTGGAAAATACCAATTGGTGGTAAAATGAATTAGCTGTAAAATCTATTGATTTTAAAGACCATGGAGTCTTTTAAAATATAAAAATTAAATGGTTATTTACTCAAATGTCATTCATTCTCATGAAGATAAAGCAACCTCAGTTCATCTAAGTGAGGATTTCCTATTATTTGTTTGATTTGTAAATAGTTTATGAAGACATTTTCAAAACTAAGCATTTTCTTTTCAAGCCCCTTCTGTGCTGTGAAAGAGATTTAACTTTGGTGGCACTTCTTTATGGAATGTAAGGCCAATGCATCAGACTTGCTTAGGTCCAGCGTGGAGGTATGTAGACATGCTGCTGGGTCACTGCAGGCTGCTCTCAGATTTTACATGGGAAATACAGAATTCATCATTTTGGGTCTGCTCTCTCATTTCAGGATCTCAGAGTGCTGAAAAATGGGTATGAAGCCACTGGTTTTTATGCAGCCACTTTAGTGGTTGCAAACCTTTTGGCTGACATGGTAGTGACGCTGCTGAGTTGCCTCTGTTTCTTCTTGGGGTTCTTAGGCTGCTTCTTGATGTACGTAAGTGCACTTATTAAAAAGGAAACAAAATAACTGTGCTCTTTGGTCATGCAGAGAGCCAACAACAGTCTTAAGTTACTTGTCCGAGGGGCTGGATGCTCTGATCTCCTGGGCTCTCAGTAAGGTGCAGCATATCCTTAAGCAAATTGCTTAAACTTTTTGCCCTGAGCTACAATTTATACACCTCTAACACGAGGGTAAGTGTATTCATGAGTAGGTTACAGGGATACTGTCAGGACAGCATTGTTGGATGTTCTGTTTTTTGCATGTACTGTGCAAAGTATTTTTATTTGGACTTATTGTGCAATTCTGTGTCACTGAAGGTAGGATTGTTACCCTTTTTTGAATGTATGAGTAAAATTAGAGCCACAATTTCCATGCATCAATGAATGCAGGTTTCAAAAAGTTCCAGTTCGCACAAAGGTTTTGTTTTGATATCTTCATACAACTTATCTTTTAGTTCCTGATAATGTCCTAAAATCCTGATGTTGAAGATACAGGAAAAAGCAAATAAAACAAGTGTCCTAAAAGAAGAGAAGCTGCAGTTGACTTAAGTGAAATACCAGCTAATATCAAGCTGGAATACTGCATTAATAAGGATCTTTAGGCAGTAGTGTCATGTCATGTGTTAAAAACCCCAGGCAAACATTCCATCTTGCTCCCCTCCATGCTGTTCCACTTGACTTTGAGCGTTTGTTCTCTCAAGTCACTTGATTAGCACATAGGCTGATGTCTTAGGCTTCAGAATTTATACTCTAATGCAGCAATTTTTCACTGTCAGAGATAATCCTGCTCTAAAATGAACCCAATAATCAGTCTGAGGGAGCAGGGGAGAAATGGTGAGCACTTCTACTTGCCTGGGACAGTCTCCAACATCTGTAATCAGCAAATACAACAGTATTTGTGAAAGCTGTCTGGTGAGATATGCAAATCATATATGAGTGAGAGATGGATGGATGGTCTCTGGAGAAAGACCTATGGAAACACGGAATCAGGAAAACTGCACTGATTTGTCGTGTTACATTTGCTCCCTTGTCTTGGGCAGATGTGTGATCTTGTGCTGTACCGTCTGAGCAACAGAGGTTGGTACTTCAGACATGCAGTACTGGTTCTGTCCTGCTCATCTCACCTGCACTGTGTGCTTTGCACCAAGACAGCTCAGAGAACTTTCCAATAATAATCTGTATAAGTCAAAGTTTCCAGGCACTAACAAGTATGAATTTACCACTATGGTAAAAATGAATTTGACTGCTTACAAATAATGAAAATAACCATATGTTAGTCATGTGGCTTTCTGATGGGCCCATTTGGTAGAGAGAAAGCTAACTGAGTGCAGTTATCTTGCTTTTTTTGGTACTCAAGCTAGTGTTGGTCAGTGCTGCCTGAGCTCACTGTGTGAATGTCTGTGAGTCCATTGCTACCACAGCTGGAACTGCTGAGATCTCCAGTGTCTTTACTCAGCTACTACTTCCTTATTGCACCCTCCCCACACGGAGAGGCCAGTAAGTATTTTCAGAGTACTTCTATGGCAGACGAAAGGAGGGCCTGTGTTCGTGTGTGCTGTGACAGCTGCCTGAACAGTCTAGAGATTTCAGTCCTACCAAGCAGAGCTTCTAGCTTAGCCCTATGTAGAAAGCCTTGCTAGAATGGTACCACTCCTGAGCTAAGGAGCCTTTGTGCACATCACCACTCTAATGTTAGCTTCTTGATTGCTGGTTTCAAGGCAAACCACCATTACTAATTGGGAGATGTGCTCCCTGTAGCTGTCATCTGCTGAATGAGGCTGTTTGGGTTCCCAGCATGAGGCTGCAGAGCCCTTTGTGCAGCAAAGAGGCGTTGCTCCTAGAAGTGAATAATAATTACGATCTACTCTGGATTTTGCTCTCTAAACTCCCAACAGTAAAATGAAGATTTTTATCTATGTGGTCGGCACGTTGTGAAAATACTTACATTGTGTATTATCCAGCATTCCAATACCAGACCATAGTCTCCAACAAGCAGAAGCAATGCTGTTTCTGATTTTTTTCAGGATACCACTTCTTAGGTCTTTGTGACTTCAAGTAATTGCTGACATTCAGGATCCCCTACCAGCTTTAGGCTTTTAAGAGAGTTTTTAACAGCTAGTTCACCACTATCTGGAATCTCTTTCCTCACTCCTGGAATTACACTGATCCAGGCTCAAAGTGAACAGAATTGGCTATAATGTCATGACAAAGTCCAGTGTGATTATAGACTATCAATAACTAACAAAAAAGTTATCACAAGACCCTCTAGGTTGATAGGCAGAAGAGATCATGGCTAACAGGTGCTGAGAAAGAATATGATTTTTTCATTTAAATGAGTTAAATCCAGACAGCAAATTTAGAGTAAATTAATGCATTTGTGATGGGTGTGCAAGCCAACTCCAGTGGGGACATAAACCCAAAGTTGCTAACGGCATTTCAGTTGCCAGATGATTTCAAATCAGATGTAAGTATTTGACAGTGTTGCAGTGCAACTGCTGCTAAGTATCAGTTTATGTGCTTGGGCACTCATCAGTTGTTGAACTATTTGCACGTGAAGGCAAACAAGTGCGATGAGGATTTGACAGGATTCAGCAGGATGAAAATTAAGTATCTCAGTCATCAGTTTTGGCTTCTTTCACAACACTCCTATTTTTTTCCAACAAGGTTAGGCATAAGGGCTATTCCTTCTCCACCATCTGTGGAGATTATGCCTACTTGTGTCAGAAGCTTCATCTGAGCCTTATAGAGCTTCAGATAAGTAATTGCAACTGTTTGGGGCTAGATTCTGACAAATAGCCCATACAACTATTTACAGAAATAACTGAGGGTTTTTCTGTTCTGTGGAAGTACCATTCCTTTTCAACAATGGAGAAAGAGTTAGGCACCACTTTGGTTATTGTACGAATGTCTCTTGGCAATACTCTAGTGAAAGAGGATGTACTGCAGACCTAGAAAACTCCTCCAAAGTCCTTTCTGCTGATTCCACAGTGACTATAGGATTGGGAATATGTGTCTGGTTTTGTTCTGGAAAAAAAGTAAGTCAGTAGCTTGATAATGACTATAATTGATGTTAGAACAAAAATTGAAGATGGAAAGAAAACTAAGACTATTGCCAGGATATTTCTTAGGCTTTAGAACAGCTGGGTTTTCCTCCACTCTAAGGGGTTGGGGTTTTTAGTTTCCTTTTGGCATAATGTTTGTAAATTGTATACTGTACACAAGTATTCTTAAAGAAAGAGAATTCAGTAAATTATTTTTGGGATTACAAGAACCAAGAGGCTCACACCGTGTAAGATACTCTATAGTCTGTGTAAATACATTTTTCATACTTACACCTAAGGTGCAGGCCAGGTTTCACTGGGGCTCAAAGAAACCAGTGGAAATGCTGAATAGGAGACAGCATTTTTGAATACAGGACTGTGGTCACTCACATCTTCTTGGCTGATGGTGTTCTTATTATATTCCTGCTTCTTCTAGTGTTTCACAGTTTTTGGTATAGAAACTGTAAAACTCCTAAAAGTTCAAACCCTAGTCTTGCTAATCTTGCAATTGGTACCAGTCTTGAGATTGGTACAAAGCTTCACCCATCGTAGGCATTTATACATTCTGGGGAGACAAGCATTTCTCTTTGTGGACATCTTCTGTGTCCATCTCATTTAATAGAATTTTATTCTATTACATTCCCAGAGGAAACAGTGTGCAAATAATAGATCAGATCCAAATCATCATAGTAGCCATGTGATTCCCCTTCACAGCCCTTGAAATTTTATTTTATTTTCTGAAAGAAAACATGACTTGACTCACAGCATATTCAAACTATCAAAAATTCACAACACAGACAAAACTACTTGCAGAATATTTTTTTACCTTGAGTAGATAGTTTATACTCACCCCTCTCTCCATGGCTTCTTCCATGATCAGCTGTTCTATTTTAAAGGTTTCCTTAATTGTAACCACAAAACCATTCCAGTGGAAGAACGGTTCTTCTCTGCCAAGGCTGGCAAAAGAAAAGATATAAAATCAATGTTTTATTGATCCTGCAACTCTCCAGCACTGTCATATTTAAAGCAGCTTCAAGATGGGCAAGATTTCATCTACAATACTGTGGGCAGTTTACTACATAATTTTTTTACAGCCACGTTTTATGTGATGACCAAGCAATTCTCTCTTCTTCTGGACCCTGGGCTAGGTATCCTCTTGCCAGTCAATGATAATTCCAAATCAGTGATGCACACAGTTCAGCATAACTTAATCAATGCTTGTTTTAAATTAAGTATTTTAAAATAATTTTAAAAGCATAATTATCTTCCATTACTACCAGATGTATGTTGGCAGAAAAGGCAGAGAAATGCAGGAATGCTGCCTTCATTTGCAATGGTAAAGATCACGCTAAATTGATCCTTTTCTGTGCAGTGTGGTACATTGCCTCTTTCCATCATTTCATTCCATGATCTGCGCCTCCTGCTAAATCATTATATTTGCAGCAAATCATGGTACCAGTTTGCTTTGTATTTCACTGTGAAAGCTATAGTTCTCTTGAAAAAATGCTTCTTCCAGACAGCCTATTTGCAACTAGCATCTTTCAGTGGGAGGCCTGCTAACTTCGTATGCTTTTCTCTGTTTTTACACAAGTGGTGGGCTGTAGGCTCATTGGCAGAGTCAATTTTTTCATTATCAGCATATGCAGCTGTTTGAATAGTAATTATTCCCTCATTCTTGTCCATTTTCTGCTCATTGTCAAAGAAGCTAAAGTGTTTTGTGGAAAGTCCAGATTAGAGGTCAATTTTGCATGACAATTATTGTTTAAATAAAACAGCATAACAAAACGACTTCCTGGGAACATACATGTCTTGTGTAATTACCTTTGGGCAAAATTAGGCTGCAAAAGTAAATCTGAACTGCAGAGTTGTTTGATGCAGTTAGAAATCTTCTTGAAGTGTTTTAATATTTATAGTTGTTCTTAAAAAGGAAAGTCCAGCAGTTTTAGCAACACTTGCCTTGCATAGCTTATTTACCCCACAATCAGAGACTACCTTAACAGTTTATGAGGTGAAAAAGTATTTCCCTAAAGGAAATGAACCCACTATAGTCTTTACTATGCAGCTTGTATGAAAGCCTACAGGCTTGCAAACCAGAAGAGTATAGCTGTGTGTTTGAGGCACTGCTTATCACATAATTCAACTCTGAGGGTCCAAGGCAGCAGGACAGGCAGAAAACTTATATCATGCACAAGCTGAAGGGAGTTGTGGGTTAATGGTGATTTTCTCTACCCAAACCAGTATTCTGGATTTTTTAAAAAATAAATCTAATTATCTTATGTTTTATGCTTTATCTGAAAGCCAAGACTTACCTAGGGAGAGGTGAATGTAGCAGAATGCAGCCACTTCCCATCACCAGTGACTCCAAAGTTTGGTCCCTTCAGCTGCTGCTCTCTCTGTGAGGTTCTCACTCTTGGCAGTGCTTAGAATATCTTTTACATCCTCACTAAGCAAGAGATTTCGCTGGAACTGCCTTCAGTTGCTGGCCTCTGACAGACAGCAGGACAACCCTTGGCAGAGCCGAGGGCGATTTGCCTTTGGATCCCCGTGATGTTCCTGCAGCAGATGAGTCGCCAGCTTTGTGAGCACTGCAGACTGAAGGGTTCACATGCCTGGCTCTTGCTTGTACACTGCTCTGAGAGCTTCTGGTAAAACTGCAGCTATCACTTACAATCTTTGACAGCCTGGGTGATTTAGGCTCTCTGCTCTTTGCCTCTGACCAGTTCACGTTGTTCTGTGAGGAGCTCATGGAAGATGCACAGCAGGGTGTCCCTTTCAGGATGGGCTCCCAGCTGAAATCTCCCTAACTCCCATTTTCAGAAAGGTGTGAAAATTATCCTGGAGTTCACCTGTGTGTAACCCTTAGTGTCTGCCTCTTCCTCAGCGTCACTCTGTGCTTCTGTGCGGCAGTGAGTTTGTGCTGTGGGTGAAGAGGAGCTTCTCTGCCAGGCTAACTTCTGGTAGCCTGATGAGGTGTTGCAGTGTGACCTGTAAGTTTAAATACAGAGATGATTATGCTAATTTAAACCTTTTCTATGCAGTTTGGCTCTGTGTGTATGTAAGTGTACACGTGCAGATTCTCATTTCCAAAGACAGGCAGAGGCTGCATCACCTCTTTCCCTCATTTGATTATGTGGCTTGCCGCTGTTGCTAATGGATTACATTTGCAGCTATGACCAATTGCTCTTAGGTATAATTTACTCTTGTTAGATATAGAGAGAAAATAAAACAAAAGGCAATTTGTTATCAAATCATAATACTCTTGCCACATAAAACCTTTCTGATTATTACTTTTAAGTTAGTCAATGATGTGTTCTGATGCTATAATGTAAGTGAAATGTGGCATCCAGAGTAATATGAGACAGTACATGTGCACAGCAGACATTGTCTCATCTCTAAAGCATTAGTGTATCCCTACTGTAAGAAAAATAAGTTAATTTTCATAGAAATTCAAAGAAAAACTCTGATTCTTGTCAAGCTCTGAGCATTTTAACGTGTTTGAAGTTCTCTTGGCACTGCTTCTGCCTTAATAAAAGACACAGTTTTCTGCAAGATAAGCAGATATGTAAGGGTGGTACTCATAGCTGTATATTTGCTTCCAAATGAGGGTTATGTGTCCTTCTGGCAGTAAACAGGTTTTGCATGGAATTAGAGTTTGTTTATGTAAATTTATAAAGGCATATAATAACTAACAGGGCCTGTTGAACTAAACTGAGAGTTGGTGTGAGCCACTGTCACTGGGAGATAAGCTCCGAGCTGGGAGGGTGGGTAACATGGTAGGTAAAGGGTTTGACCTCCAGTGATAAAAGAAAAAAAGCAAAGCTTGAGTTCATAGCAGGTTACTGGAGAAGCTTTTCAGAGCTCAGGCATAAAACACTGAGCTGTGTTTATGTTGGGATCCTAAAGCAGTTTTTAGGTTACGATTAGCTTTGGCTGGGATGAAGGTTAGGAGTTAGACTCAGTAAAACTGATTTATGCAAATCTAAAAAGTTATCTGAACTCCACCATAATCCCGCTTGTAATTTCTATCTGACCTAGAAAAGATATGGGGCAAAACCATATTTGGGGAAAAGACGTAGGGTGCAATGGCTGGAGCTCGAGTTGGGGCTTGGATTCACAGAGCTCCAGGGCAAAGGAGAGTGTCTGCAAGGGGAAAGAGGACTGCTGGCCTATGTTTCAGCTGGCTAGTTGGGCAAGCCTGTTTTAACTCATGTGGACTGTCTCTGAACAAACGTATAATTAAAAGTTAGCAATGATGAGTATTTTTCATGAGGCTGAAAAATTTCAGGTAAAATGCTCTTCAGATATAATTTTCTTCTTTGAATTTGCTTGGATCTTGGCAACAGCAGCATAGATGCTACCAGTCTGCACAGAACACACTGACCTTTCAGTAATTTGCCTGCATGTCAAGCATTGTATCCTTCTGGGCCACGGGGAATCCCAGGATGCTGGAAGCAAACCCAAGTAAAAGTAAAAAAAAAATCAATGCTCTTGATTTCAAAGAACAACGGAGGCCTAAGTCAGTCACTGATATGTCATTCCTTACTACCCTCCCTGTCATGTTTAGCCATAATTTCATTGGAAATCAATTTTAAGTGCTATCCTAGATGGGGCTTCTTCTGACTATGTTTTTCCAAAGGCCTTTGATTTTTTTTTTTTTCATGAAAGCTTTAAAAAAAATAACAAAGTTGGTGGCTGACTAGTGGTAACTGATGAGTTAATTGAATGCCTGGCTTTGGGGGGAAGCAAAAAAAAGTGCAGCTAATTATCGCCCAGTCACTGGAGAAACTGTCCAGCCTGCTGGCATTTGGTGATGGAGCTGCACAACCCCTGGGCAATAGCTGTTTCTAATAGTGTTATCTAAAATTAAAAAAAAAGACCATGTCAAATTCTGTTGTAAAATATATATGTTTTATAAGTTATAGTAGACTTTGTTCTGTAAACACCACTCTGATTACATGGCAAGGGAAGGTCTCATGGCTGAATCAGAGAACTGGAAGTCAAAAGATTTAGGTTTCCACTTTTACCACAGACTTCTCAGGAACTTTGGACAAGTCATTACTTTTGTGTCTCAGTGTCCTAAACTATAGAGTAAAAATATTTAAACTTTGAGATAAATGTACTATTTTTTGTAAAGAGGACCTTAGAATAAAATGCTTTTCCTGAGTCTGCCAACATCCATCTGGGCTTGTGAGCCCTGGCGTGGGATAGTTCACTTACTTACCAGAAAACAGGTACTTTTCTCACTTTTGCCCTGGTGTTTTGCAGAAATATAATGAAAAAGCATCAAAAGCAGTATGTTTAATCAGCAGCAGTTTATAATCTGCTGTAGTTTTGTTTCATTAGGATCTGTTATATTTCATCATGTTTTGGGAAGTCAGTGAGTCACTGCAGTTGTGATGAGTGGATCTTCGTACATTAAATTATTGTCTCCTATTATGTCATATGCACATCATGTGGAGTAGCTCTGCCTTAATTTGCTTTATCATTAATCATTACAAGTAAAAATTAAGGATGAAGTAAAGGAGGTTTTATCACGCACATGGAGTGTAAGGCTTTATTGATAGACTGAGGGATGATGCCTGTTAAATGTTTGCCTTTGCTAAGTAATATAAAGCCAGCTTGCCAAGGACAAGCTCCAAAGGAATCACAAATCTACAGATTTGGTTTTTTAAAGTGTAATCAGTCAGAGGCCACTCTGTGGTCACTCGGAGGTGAGTTGACAAAGAACAGCACTTGATTCCTCAAGGACTTGTAAAGGAGAAGAACTATCAAATCAGCCACACTACTTTGAAGCACTGCAAAGAACATAATGCTCAGGAAGAGAAGGAAGATGTCCTCAGATCTCTGTGATAAAGCTCTCCTCCACTGATCTCAATTATGTAAATAGAGGCTTGGTTTATACAGCACATGAGATTCTGACTTTAAAACAAATTTTCAGCAAAGATTACTGAAGACTTGAGACTTTCTGCTTGTTTGAATAGTACAGAAATCATGAACAATGTTCTGGAAGTTGCTAATATGAGAATACATTTTTAAGTTGTGCTTGTCCAGCAGAGATGATTTTGGAAAACAAATTAAACCTGACCACTTACCATCAGTGTTCATAGAGAGAAAAGATTGTTTCTTAGGCTTTTAATATTCTTTTTGAAATTGCCTGGATGGCACACAAATGGCTTGAATGGCCTTTCTGGGATAGTGTAAGGAGGCAACCTTTTTGACTTTGCATCTCTGTGGAGGGTCAGGTCAAGCATTGAAGAACCTCACTATGTTGAGCGAATGTTTGTGGGAACAGAGCTCCCGGGAAAATGAGTTTTAAGGCATGTTCAGTAATGAGTTTATGGAAATTCTTCCTCTCCAGCTGCCTTGGCCAACTTTACCTTCTAGGATCTTTGAGGAAGGGAGTGGTGCATTCACCATCCCTTATGGTACTGTCAAGTACACTGCTGGAGCTACAGGAAACCTTCAAGGTGACCACTGTATTAACCAGCAGAATAGTCAAGCCAGCCTGATAATCAACACCCACTACTTTTCTCTGCACAGGTCCATGCAGCAGTTGTACTTTCCAGACGTGAGCACTGGTGAGTTTAATCAGCTCTGGAGTTTGAAGACCAGTGACAAGAGGTGTTCCTCAAGGGCTGGTATTGCGACTGGTGCTGTTTACATCTTTGTCAGTGACATGGACAGTGGGATTGAGTGCACCCTCAGAAAGTCTGATGATGACACCAAGCTGAGTGGTGCAGTTGACATCCTGGAGGGAAGGGATGTCATCCGGAGGGACTGTTGCATCCAGGTCTAGGGCACATGACATAAGAAGGATGTGAACAGGATGGAGCAAGTCCAGAGGAGAGCCACGGAGCTGATCAGAGGCTGGAGCACCTCTCCTATGGAGACAGGTGGAAAACTGTTCAAAACTGGAGAAGAGAGGGCTCTGGAGAGAACATATAGCAGCCTTCCAGCACCTAAAGGGGGCCTGAAGAGAGCTGAAGAGGGACTTTTTACAAAGACATGGAGTGATAAGCCAAGGGACAACAGCTTTAAACTGAAAGAAAGTAGGTTTAGATTAGATATTAGGAAGAAATGCTTTACTGTGAGGATGGTGAGTCACTGGCACAGGTTGCCCAGAGATGTTGTGGCTGCCCCATCCCAGGAAACACTGAAGGCCAGGTTGGATGAGGCTTTAAGTAACCTGGTCTAGTGGACCATGTTCCTGCCCATGGCAGGGGGTGTAACTAGATGATCCTGAGGATCTCTTCCAACCCAAACCATTCAATGATTGTATATGTTTCACTCTTGCATTGGCATAAGTGGGTTTTGTGGGCTCAGATTTGACCACAGGTGAATGACAGCCTTGGTGGCCTCTAAGTGCCAAAATATATTCAAAGCAAAGCATTCTTTCAGTATGTGTTATTATTTGCATGTTTAACTGGGGCAGATGAAAATACATTGTTCATTGTGAAAGAAAAATAGTTCATGACAAGAATACTGAAAACGAGAAGCAAATACTTACCTATTCCTACTGAAGAATATAATTTGGGTCACCCTCTGTCATAAGGAAATCAAAGCCTTACAAGCAAAAAGGAAAATGTATTTAAAAAGTACCTATATTCTACCTTTTCTTTATTTCACTGAAGCGTACTGACAGTGTGTGATTGTGACAGTGCAACAAGAACTAGTGGAATTAAATTATGTTTCTCCTGGAGCTGTTTTATTCCTCTCACCACACAGCCACTAGGGAAACTGAGGAATGGTTATGAGCCAGGCAAAGTGGAAGGTTTTCAAATAGCTTTATATGCAGAACCAATATTTTTCTCTCTGAGTTATATTCAGATTATATTCCCCTGTAGGAGGGAGAGAAAATAAACTGAAGTCTGGTCAAAAGTACATCACAAATTTGTCATTGACAAAAGGTGCCTTTCATTTACACAGACTTATCACTCTAAGTTTTCTGTGACTCAGCAAACTGCCGGGTTTGGCTTTCAGAATTAAATAGTCTCTTGTGGCACAATGCCAGAGTTCAGTGTGCTTTCACTTAGTATTATCAGAAACTGAAAGTCAATAAAATTTATAGAAGCAGAATTTTCCACCCTGGACATGACCTTGCTGTAGAAAGTTGTACGTTCAGCAGTGCCAGCTACAGTCTCTCATTGTTCAGAGGCTGAGTCCTCACTGTGGTTTGTATCTAGACTACCTTTTGTACAGGAGGAAAACCATGGATTTTCATGTCTTATTATGTGGTGCAATTTAAATTAGATTATACATTATAAAACCACTGTGCACTGAATTGGTCTCTCCATCTTGCTTCATCAAAAAAAGCAAGGCAACAGCTCTCCATAAGAACTGCAAAAAGGGATAATTTTAATTTCTGCTGAGGAACTAAGACAATGCTTTAGGGTGCAGAAATCTGGCTTATTTTTTCTGGATCCTGTGCATTGCTTTCTAACTAATGGAATAAGTTCCTTTACTTTATTATGAGCCCAGTCCTTAAGTTTATGAAGGCATTTGCTAAATTTTCTGAAAATACTCTGGAGAATTAAAACTGGAATTTAAATTCGTCTTCATGGATTACACAGCTTAGAGAGTGCATATCTTTTCAATTCAACAGTCTAATGAAACAGATGCTGCATGGCCTCACTTAGGGCTTTATGTCATTGACTATGGCTCACTGATGAGGTTTCCAAAGCTTCCCACCACCTAGATGCTCTGTGCTCCCACTGTTCTGTTCTTTTTCGTTTTCAATAGGATGATTCCTCTCTTGTTAATAAGATCATTACTCCATTGTTTTCAATAAACCTGATACACTGCTCACAAATCAATTGGCAGAAAACATCATATGTGTTTCTGCTGTAGAAACACTGCAGTGGGTGCTAGTGTTCTGCTCTATGTTTTGAAACCTTTCCCATAAAGAATTTAATTATGTTTTCTTTTTCCCTGATTACCTTCACTCTTATCTCAATCATTTTTTTTCTGTCTGCTTCACCTGTCTGTATAAACTGGATAGCAACATAATCCTTGGGCTGGCAACAGTAATATATGCTGATAAAGGATGATTTATTTTGTAAATATTGAACTTGGGTCCTGAAATGCATTGTGGTTAAAAACCGTGCTGTTAGATATTGACAGACGATACTTGCCATCAAAAATCAGACAAAGATAAGAATTAAAAAGAGTGGCACCTGCTTATAAGTTCACTTGAAAAGCCCCTGAAATAAAGTGGTCCTTCAAATAGGTCAGCACATAATTTCAGTGAATAATAAAGGCAATTAATACACATGTGCAAAACTACCTTCCTGAAGTCACAGCTGTTGCAGCAATTGACTTATTACCACCTCAAACCAAAGCAAACCAGACCTGGTTTGATACTGTCTGGTGGAGAAAATAAATTTTATTTTGCTGATAAGATTGAGCGGAAAAATAGGGCCCCAGAACACAAAATAAATAAAAACACCTTCTACTGAAAAACATTATCAGATGCATCAGTTCAGATTCAGCAGCACTGTGCCATGTTTATTGTTACCTTGTCTTTTATGTACTTATGCTGGCTTTGGCAATGAAAAATCAAAATTCTGTATAGAAATACAAACCCATCATTTACGTGCATGCTTCAGGAAGCCTCAATTTCATGTCTGAAGATTTGGGATAATGGTACCCAACAAAGCAGCATCATTATTACTGCTTGATAATTTGAATGCTGCTTTCTAAGGTAGTGATCTTGTCTACATTTTGAGAGGCAGGGCAGTAGTTCTATGGGCTAAGGTCTACGTAAATATTATCACCTGGAGACTTGCTAAAATATTGTGTCTTTCTGCTTCTTCCCTGGACTGATGAATGACACCCTGGTTTGAGACCACTCATTGCTTTCTAGCCCATTTTATCTTTTAATATGAACAACCCAAGGTTCTACATATTCACACTCTTATAACACAGGTGGTGTGTACCATATTCTTAATGCTGATAACGTAGAAAGCTTTTCTCCATTAAAATTTGCCTTTATTGGCAAAATATTGTTTCCACATGCCCTGCTTTTGACAGCACTGTAACCCTGCTCCTGTTTCATCTCATGCAAGAAATCAGAGCTGGAATGCATGAAAAGGAAAGGCACATTGATACTCATCTGTGTGAATGTGCCAAGATATACTCTGAGATCTGCATTAATGGAACTGTGCTGATAATCAGAGCACTGGGATCAGTTAAAAGGCCTGATTTTATTTTTAATAAATCTCAGCTAAGTAGAAAAGTGAACTTTTCTATAGGCCTGCTATAAAAAGGTACCTTTAGTTACAAAGGTGACTAGTTGAGTGTATGAGCTTAACAATGTGACTGGATACAGTTGCACCTGAGAGAAGGATATGACAGACTGCTGGGAACCACAGCTGTCTTCACACTGTGGAGTTATTTCCTCATCACTATTCTGGAGCACTGCTTATCCAGGAGAAAAAATAGCAGATGGATCAGACCCTCAGCATCCACTAACAGAAATATTGGTCCATAAGACATGAAGGGAAAAATAAAGTTATAAACGAGTTAGTCATATTAACACCAAACCTACCAATATTATCTGCTTTCATTAATGAAGAAAATAAAAAAAAATGAATTCATTTCTAAAAACTTCCATTAGGCTGTCACTAACAGAGAACTCTTAACAGGAGATCCAGCATGACATGAAACAATAAGAATGTAATGTCAGCAAAAGAACATTGGAAGATGAGATTCCTCTCACAGAGATTTTGGTAGCTAAAATGTAGCCCTTTGTACTGAAGTGAGCCACTGGCTACAGGAGGAAAAAGTAAACCTTGGAAATACAATTCATATGACCCAATTTTAGACCTCAGCTATAGAGAAGATTAATTGTATTGACTAATGTGAATAATTCAGATGAAGATACGTACATTGTGGCCTTCATAAATTGGCATTTGTGTAGATGAGTTTCCAGAGCCACATTTAGTAAATAAGTCACTTTTAAAAGCTTTGTAAATATTAATAACCCCTCATACTTACAGTTATGAGGGTACTGTATTAACGGTTTTCCCCCATTTCCTGCCCTATGCTTCAAAAAGAATTGAAATGAAAACACCATAGGGCCAGTTCTTGCAACAGCTCTAAACAGGGAAGCTTGAGCTCCTTTAGCTCCTAGTGTTGAGCTGCTGACGGTAAAGCCGAGGCCTGTGAGAGAGGAATGTTGTTGTTGCCCTTCCTTGTAGAACAGTGAGGGGGAGGGTGTGTGAAGTGAGAACAGGAGTATTGTTTGCGTGTGGACTCCTGTGTGCTTTTGGTGCCTTTGAGGGGCTTGAAAGAGAAAAGAGTTTTGTTAAAGACAGAAGTGAAGCAGAGTGTTGGCTTTGGCAGCTGCGGGTGTGCGCAGGCTGTGCTGGAGTGGTTTTAAAGGGAGAGGAGTGGGACTGATGGTTGTGCAGTGTCCAGCAGGTGATAAGGGAAGGGGAAAGGGAAGGGGAAGGGGAAGGGGAAGGGGAAGGTTTTTTAAGTGGTGCTCATGAGGGGTTCTACAAATGATAGGCACTGTGATTCAGTGACATTGCTGATGCTCTGCCGTGGCAAGACTTCTAGAGCAAATGCCACTTCAAAATCAGTGTGCTTAAGAATGTGAGAACCACTGTGGCAAGTTAGAAGGCATGTAGTATCCAGCTGCCTTATTTAGCACAGGATCATCTCAAATGCATCTCATTTCTTCATAATTGTGCAGCGAGGGAGGCTGTGTCAGGAGACTCTTCCCAGGCTCTGTGTCCTTGGTGGAAGGAGATGGGGCAATTGCCTTCAATGTAGCTAGAGTGACTCAGAGCAATGAAGCCTAAAGAAAGGCTTGTGACCTAAAGAAGAGCTTGACCCTAGAGCAGTAAACTGACTTAGTGCCTGTGCATGAATTGAGGATTGCTCTACACCTTGGCCCTAGATTTTAATTCTCACTGTCACTAACTTCCTGTGCAATCTTGACTGAATAGGCCTTGCTAAAAGCAGAGAGACAAGCTAACATGAACACCTGTGTTGCCATATCAGTTTAGAACAATTTTTTTTGTTCAGTATAGTGTCTCTTCCAGTGGCCAAGGCAAGAGCATAAAAAATGGGGAAATATTTGGTGATCCTTTGAGCTCCTTTCCCATTCAGGCAATCATTGGATTAGGAACTCCTGGTATGGAGCACACAGATCATTGTGTTTAATAGTCTTTTATGGACCTGTTTCTAATTGTGTTTAATCCCTTTTTCAGATCCAGTTGAATATTTGGCCCGCACAAAGTCCTGTGTGAAGTTGTGGTGCATGTAACAGTTTTCCTGTTCCATCAGCATCCGCTGGTTAAATCCCCACTACTTTTTCTGCTGTGAGAACAGTGCACAACTACTCCCTGTGAGTTTTGCCTGTGCTGTTGCTGGTTTTATAAATCTGTCTTGCATACCTTCAACCTCTTTTCAAGCTGCAGTGCCTGGTCCATTCTGTGCATCCTTTAGGGAAACGGTTTCATATCCTTGTTTGTTTTTGGATGCTGTGATGTGTGATGTATATATATGAAAGAGTTCTGATTTTCTGGATTAAGAGTGCTGTGTAAGAGCAAGAGAACAGGTTTTGTTGCAGGTTTCAGTTTTTGGCAGGGGCAAAACATTTGTGCAGCTCATTCATCACAGTGCATTGTATCTTCTGTGGTCTGCAAAGCTGTTACTGGTAGCAAGCTGTGACAGCTATTAAATGCCAAGTTTGGAGGCAAAGATGTTAGTGAATCTATTAGAAGAATCCTATTATAGGCTGGGGAACAAACAGAATAAGCAGTATTTTCCAGGAGATTCTTCCAAGTGTCAGTAGTTACATAGTAACATATGATTGTTTTAGCCTGATGTTTGTCATTCTTAATATACAATTTTATACAAATTTTAGAGAAGTAAAACATTTTTGTCCCTTGATAAAGAAGCCCATTTTACTTTCAGAAAATGTGGTTAGAACTGTGAATGAGTAATAGAACCATCTCTAACAGAGCAAGTCTCTCTCTGTGGCTTTGGGGAAGATTTCTTCTTGTGTGTTGTAACTAGACTTTTCTTATATGCTTTGTCCTACTCTCCTTCTCTGCTGTAGGACTTTGCTCCAGTGTTATCCTTCTCACTTCATTTGTCCTGAGTATCACCAATACTTTATTTTAAACAGTGGAAGAAAGTCAGAGCTAGCTATTAAACTGTTTGTAAATATCTTTTCCATTGTTATTAGACCTCAGAGGCAACATGAGGGTGTACATGTGGTCATGGCATTGCAATATTTTGTTTAGGCAGCTCATAAGAACATGGCAAACATTTCCTCTTGTCCTTATAGTTCTAAATAATGAAACTTTTTATATGGGATTTATCAAAACCATGTAATGGTCTTAGGACTTTTAGTTCCATTTTAAAAACTAACTTGGTCACTCAGGGGTCTGATATACAAAAATAATCAGTAGGACTTCACCTTCCTAAATATTTTACTCACTTTGAAAATCAGTTTTACTTTTAGAATGAGTTAGGGGATTGAACAAATTTTTTACTCCATCCCATGTTCTTGGCTTTGGTGCTACAGCTAAGGAATTCCAGATCAGTTTTCTGAATGCCACTTTTACATGATAGCCCAAGGCCTAAACTGTCAGGATGCAAAGCAGATGGATCCAATGGCCTTTTCAAATAAAATGCTCCTGACATCAGATGTCTATATTGTTTATGGTAATATGATAATTGTAAAAGGCTAAAATGTGAGTTCCTTATTTTTGACACCAGACAGCAAAGGGTGATTTGCCAGTACAGAAGCTATTTCCACTGGTGTGTTTCCCATGCACTGTTTTACCTACTTTACAAAACCTTGTCTAAAAGGGAAATGTCTTTTCCTTGATTAGGATAGGTTTTGAGGAGACTTACAGAGTCTTTTGAAAACTCATTAATTAGGAGTGCAGCTCCAGACTTTTGAAACATATCCTTTTTATCCCTTACTTGTGGCTGTAGGGAAATAGCTGAATTAACACAAGTGACATGACTGGAGAGAAAGCCACGTAATGAAGGGCTCTTTAATCAATAGATTATTCTGGTGAGTTTTCCATCATTTCAAGCCTTAAAACCAAGATAGGATATCTTTCTCAGAGGTAATGAAAATTTATGGCCTTCCTTATAAACCTGATGATTATTTCCTCTGGCTTTGAAACTCATGAGTCCCTGGGATTCTTGTTCATAGTAAACAGCACTTGCAAACATGACTGATATCCAGAGAGTTCAATCCCTGAGTCATCTGTGCATGTTGCTTCCTAAAAGCCCTCTCTGCACATCTGTTGTGTGGGAACTAACATCTGTGGGTTATCAGAGAATTGCTAGGGAGGAAATAAATGTCGCCATAAAAGATTGCTATGGTAATATGCTTGATAAAAGCACCATTGCTGAGTAACCTAATTCATCTTGAGAGTAAAAGTAAGGACTTCCTAAAGGTATCCAGAAGGAAAGTTTAAATGGAAACACAAATCAGTCAGTTTTCTGATAAATATGACTAGTTCCTAATTTATATGACCTTTATAAGTAAAAATAACTAACTAAAAAGAAATAAAAAGATACAAATAGGAGAAATTTTATTATGCCAGTTAGGAAGCAGAAAGAAACAACATGTTTTTCAGCCTGGAGAAGACTGAGAGGAGACCTCATTGCAGTCTACAACTTCCTTGTGAGGGGAAGAAGAGGGGCAGACACTCATCTCTGTTGAGCTACATAGATGCTCTGCCGTGTCCTTACTGGTGACAGGCTGTTGGTGATGTGCACAGAAAAGACTGAATTTCCTGTTTGCTAGCACATCAGAACATCAGGGGGATTTTATGTCTGGCCTCTCTAGCTGGATCTGCCTTTTAATTTAGTCACACATCCAAGCCATCACTCGCTTCTCGAGCAGCATATCTAAGATCAACTCTTTGCTCACTTCCCAAATTACTACAGCTTTTAGGCAAATCCACAGGAGAGAGGCTGCCACAAGCAAACAAGGTGTTTCAGTGGATGAGGTTGGCCCCTCCACAGAGTCAGGCTGGGTTTGGGCAGCCAGGACCTATGGAATGACAAAGTGTGGGGAGAGCCCGCAGTCCCAAATCTGCTTTCAGGGCGCCAACAGTGTCTTTGCAGACAAACTTTTCCCGTTTTTACACTGGTTGATGGTGCTAATGTGCAATGCCTCCTGTGCAGTGCTGTTTAGCAGGAAGTTTTCACATCTCAACTCAGTTTCTTAATCATGCGTAGAAGTTTTGAAAGCTCTGATGTTGCTATCAGTAAGGCAATTTTTATCTTGGGCTAAATTTAGAAAATCATTTTGTACAACAATGAATTGATGTGTCTGTTTAGTTAAAATATTTTTATAGAGGAAAAATGTAAACATCATTTAAGACTGATTTTAGTTCTCATGTTAATGCTACTTTCATTGTCAAATACTTTTGTCATATTGTCATTCAGCAAAACCTGAATTACTAATCAAAGTATTATAAAGAAAGATTTATACTGGTGATGTGTTGAATAATATACCTCCTAATTTTCAGAGATCTAAATGTTAATTTAGTTAAATGTAAGCAAAATGCCATTCCATTTGCAGCACATTAGGTGGTTTTGCTATCAGCTAATTTAATTTAGAGAGAGTTTGTTTTTTCCCCTGATTGTGATGAAGCATCCACAATTAAATTATTATCCTGAACAATGCAAATTGAACAATGGCAGTGAAATCCTATATGCACATGCTGTTTCCCTGAACCTCTTAATGCACAGTTTCTGGTCTCCTGGGAGAGAGAATTCACTGTGATTAAATGTTGCTGGAGGAATCCACTCAGAGACAAAAGGAAGAGTGGACAGCAGGCTCACACAGAAAGAAATGATGTGGCAAATTAAAGTTTTGGTTTTCCCTTTCTGTTTCATCCACCCAAGAGCAAGAAACCTCTGATTCATAGCTGGGTTTAAGCCACCTGATGCAAGTGACACCATCTACCTTTGGGGAAGAGAGGATACAGAGCAATGAAAGGGCTTGGTGCAGTAAGCACATCCTCTGATGTCCGAGTAGTGGCAGCTGTGGAAGAGGCTGCAGCAGTGCTGTGGAGCTTCCTGACGTTGGCAGCTGCCTGCAGGCTGGGTCTCCAGACTTCTTTCTGAGTGGTCATTTAGCTGCCCCTTCTCTTGTATCTACACTTCGGTTCCACAGGATTTTCACAATTTGGCAGACAAAAAAACATGTAGAAATTCTGGGTGAATAGCCACTGTGCATGACCCAAACAATTCTGCTGTACAGGGGACATAAATCTCAACCCATGCCATGCACGTCACAGGCACGTGTTGTTCCACACATCGAGAGTCAGGCAACACTTCTGCTTTGTGCATTTCACAAATGCATCAAGGGGGAACAGTTTTTCCATAGGTTTATGGAAATATTAATGGCAACAACTTCAACATAATTGCATTTATTATGCATAAAACGCATTTACAAATTCTAGGTCAATGATCTGAAGGAAAATATCCTCCTTTACTTTCAAACAAGAGCCCTTCAGCACAGCTGCAATTAATGAATAATTGAGGAAAAAAAGATTTTTATGGGGAATTCACTAGAAGAGAGAACGTACGTGTGTATACAAACAGGCAGTTTTTATGTTGAACTGTGAGCACGCAGAGAATTATTTCATCTAACTGAATGCCAGTCCCTGAGCATCAGTGGTGGGGTCTAAGAATTTGTAGAGTTATTGTTGAAAACAGTTGGTTTAGTTTTGGGGCATTGTCCCCTAAGTTATGAATGTAAGTTCCATGTTAAGCTTCATCCTTTAAAAATTGTTTCTGTATGGAACCTTGTACTTTAAAATCCTTGTAACCTACAGATCCACAGTACTTTCGGTCCTGCTGTTGCAATCTGGATTGTGATCCACTGGGGCAAATATGTAAAACAACTGCATTGAGCTGTACTGGTGCATGCCCTAATCCATCTTGTTTTCTTTATTATTCAATAGGAGTTTTTGAGCAGCCCACTCTAGACTATGTCTTAGACAGGAACAGAACAATTGCAGTGTTCAAACTGTAATAATTCTGAATGAAAAATGCAAAGAAAGATACATTTTCATTGTTCTAACATTGCTCCCAGGAATACCATGCTGTACCTCACTTTTCTCATAGTGATTATAGAAGCTATTGTGTAACCCTGCAAAGCTCAGATGTTATCATGGGATAAGAACAAGGGTCTTGCTGACTCATTTTGTGGGAAGACATCCCTTAAATACATTAACGAATCTGACTGCAGCTAGAAGATTCCCTATAGCTGTACTGAATTTGGAGACTACCTTCAAAATGATATTTTATTTTATTTTCAACTTATATTAAATCAGATCTGGATTGATACAAAAAGTGAATATACTGTGAAATGTTCTGGAAAAAATTAACATGAAGGTATTTCCATTCCTTGATTTACATAGACCTTTGAACTTTCTCTGCATTTGGTTAATAATGAACTTAAAATACTTTCTTGCAGTTTCATCCAAAAAATCAAGCATTAACAGAGGTAAAATACCGTTGGCCTGTCCCAGGATTTTGGGTCATGTTTATTGTATGCTGGAATTTCTATGTACCCTGTTCAGTTGCGTACGCTCTCTGTTTAGAAACACATCTGACTGATTACCCAAGAGCTGTTCTATCAGCACATCTACATGTCTTTGCAAACAAGAGATTTTCTAACACAGGTACAGAGTAATTATTCACAGACTGAGGTAAAAGCCAGCAATCAGAAAACCTTTTACAAATTAGAGAATGAGCTGCAAAGCCCATAAAAATTGCAAGGGACCTCAGGCCGTAGTGTTTTATTTGTAATCATAGCCTAATTTTGCTGAATCAGTTTCTTTTTTTTTTTTTTTTAACATCCTTATATCAGTTTTATCTGTCAAAACTTTAATAAAATTAAATACTGATCCTCAAATCCTTAAACGAGATGCCATACAGTTAGGCAAGAAGGAAAGTGACACACAAAACAATTCCAATGGAAGATGTTGGAGGAATGTATCAGCTGAGATGAAGTAACAGTGGCTAAGACCACCTCAAGTTCAACTTCCTAAGTAACTGATTTCTCTGCTTCCCAACCCAAATGGAAAACAAAAGTCAGAACAAAAAATCATTCAAATCTAAAAAAACATAGATTTGACAGGAAATAGAACAATTTGGTTTTGAGTATTTTAAATTTTTATGAATAGTAATACATTTAGTAATGAAATGCCTTGTCAAAATAAATTAGGCAAATTGTTTTTCACTTCCATTTTTTAGTCTTTTTTTTAGCTGAAAACATCTAAGGACACATCTACGTTATTGTGCTTGCCTATAAAGTGTTCTGATGAAATCCAAATGTTAATAAAGATTTTCTGGAGATGATTTTGATTGCTGCAAGAGCTCTATTTAGCTCTTTCACAAAGATTCTTTTATAAGGTCAGCCAGTCTCCTGAAGGCCTGCAATGACACAAATGTGATTCACATTTATATTTAGCATTACATAAACAGACAACACATCAAACCTGTAAAGCTACTAAAACTGCCCTAACCATACACAAACAATAAAAAGGCAATAGAAGTGCTTATCTGTTAAAAAACTTCACAACTGGATGAAATTATAACTACAAATATTGAACTGTTTCAAGCACCTGAATCCAGTGAGTATTAAATCTGCACAAATAAATGTCTCCTATCTTTCTTCCCACCAATTTTACAGATAGAGCCAATAACATAAAAAATCTTTGTAAAACATATACGAGATTAATTAATGAGAAATAAAACATATATGTAAATTGTGTGAAAGAAAACCAATATTCTTTCTTACAAAGAATTAACAACACGCACATAAAAGAAAACAGGTAATTCAGTGTCAGAATCTCGAGAATGGACAGTCTGGAAAACAAAGGATATGTGATGCCTGCTAATGCTTAAGCAAATAGCAGAACTTACCACTTACTCTGACTTCAGTAAAGCATTTATAAATAATGTCTGGGAGATTTAAGTGTGAGATTCTGCATGTATGAGATACAGAGAGAAATTTTAAGTGGACCTAAAAATTTGGTACCTTTCAGGTCATCTGGGATGAGCATCTTGCTTAAGAAACAGCTAATACTGCTTCAGAAGTACTGCTTAATCACCTAAGGACTAAAAACCTATAGTAACATTCAAGAAAACATATCAGAAGTATGTAAAAATAAGGGAGCATTATTGTGGGAGAAACTGTCTTGCTAAGAATGTAAAAAGAACCCCCAAAAAACTCACCAGATCCATCTGAGTAGGAGAAGACAGAGAGAAGGAGGCTCTGACATAAGAACTTGGCTCTGAACTATTGATATTAAATGCTCCTCCAGGAACCAGTAATACCTAAGAAAAATTGATTAGCCACCCATTCATTACCACTTCTGCATTTTTAAAACACTACATTAAATTAAATTTGAGATGACTCAAATTTAACACTTGTATCAGATCATGGCATAATATATTTCTTCTCTTCAAAATGAGGAGACAAAAATATGCAATGAGGAGACAAAAATACACAACTTGTGATCTGACTTTTCACAACAAAATCAAAGGGGTTTAGGTTTTGGTTACCTAGGCTGGTGGGCTACTGGGTCTGACACATCATCACAATGTTTAGAAGCACCGGTGAGGTAGGGTGTAGTCTACTCAGCACACAGTGCTGGGTCTTATAATTTGTAGAAATAAACCCATCATTAATTTCTCTTATTAAAATGATTTAGTAAACAGCCATCATACATGTAGCTACATACATATGGGCAACGAAGATGGTGAAGGGCCTTGAGGGGAAGCTGTATGAGGAGTGGCTGAGGTCACTTGGTCTGTTCAGCCTGGAGAAGAGGACACTGAGGGGAGACCTCATTTCAGTCTACAACTTCCATGTGAGGAGAAGAGGAGAGGCAGGCACTGGTCTCTTCTCTTTGGTGACCGTAACAACACCTGAGGGAATGGTCTGAAGTTGTGTCAGGGAAGCGTTAGGTTGGATATTAGAAAAAGGATCTTCACCCAGAAGGTGGTTGGGTGCTGGAGCCTGACAGAGCTCACGAAGCATTTGGACAATGCTCTCAGGCCCATGGTGTGGCTCTTGGGGATGGTCCTGTGCAGGGCCAAGAGCTGGACTCAACAATCCTTCTGGATCCCTTCCAGCTCAGAACATTCTTGGATTCTGTGATTAATATTATATATATATATATCTGTTGTATACAGGACAAATTGTACTATATGACAGTTTAAATTTAAGTAAATGGATTAAATATCAACATCTGAATACACACATGAAAGTATTTTGTTAATGACAACTATGCCACAATGCCTGACTTGCAGACTCAATAATGATGCATGACAAGTTCCCCTGCTTTTTTATGTGTGCATATATGTGTGGATAGATACAGATATTTTATCTTTTCCCACTTTTCATTATAAGATCATAAGCCATTAAATCATAGGTCATACTTCTTTCTGCAAAGCTTTTTCCATTATCAGCTGCTGTGTATCAGAAATACCCTTAATTTTGATCCATAAGAACATGCCAGCAGCAGGAGGGTACCATTCAGCCAAGTCTGGAGAGAGAGAGAGAGAAAATGGAATCAAGGAAGAAACTTAGGCCCCAACTTTAACAGATACATAGTTTCAGTGATATTGTGGATTTTTTGTCCCAATGAACTCAAAAGGAATGCAGACCACTGAGCCAGGCTGCCACTTGCCAAATTTAAAGTACTCCTACCAGTAAGGGCTTACTGCACTTGTGCTGGTAACCTCAATACGTTTTGTGAAAGTGATTCATCTGAATTATAGAAATCCCAAACATTAGCAAACTATATTTGTTGATTACTTTCAGATCAAGTAAACAATCTAAAATAATTTTTCTTTTGCAGTTTCTCTTAATTGGCACAAAAGTGTTTTAAGTTACAATTAATATTGATTTTGTCCCAAAGAAAAGGAGAGCCTAGGAGTTACAAGGAGACGGGAGACTTACAGAGGATTTATCTGCAGACTTACTGTATATACTTACTGTATACCTTTTGTGGTATGTGGTTTTGGACATATTTTTTAAAAAACTATTTATTTGACTTAACATCTTCTTCTCCAGTTCCTCCTTGATGTATTTTACTATTACATATCTACAAAATAAAGGTCTGTCTTCCATAATATTACAGCTTCTATTACTAGGAAACAGGAAGACCTTGCAGTCTTTGACAAGATTATATTCTCACAATATACTTTAAAGTATCCCAGTGCTATTACCCAAGTTTTGGAACTTGGGGAATTGAGACAAAGGGGGCCTATGTAGGCCAACAACCCACGGTTGTTCAGAACAATGTTGAAAAATATATAAATCACCTGGAATTAGGAGGAGTAAATAAATCAATGACTGTGTGGTGTCCAAGTACCCACGTCCCATGGAAGTACCTCCTAGGGTAGGTGGGCAGTTCTTAAGCAGTTATCGGTGATTCCACTTAGGCTGACTAAAGGCAGTGAGGGACTAACTGGGATTGCACTGCTGTTGATCAAATTCTTTTTGTGCTCTATGGTTAACCACAAAAGGGGACATCTGAAACTGACTGACGGTAAAAAAAATATTATCACTACTGCTATAGCGATTGTTTGTATCTTCTTTTAAATTAAGGTCACTATTTCAGCGATTTTTTTAAAGACGCAGATTTTTAAATAGAAAAAGTATAAGAACATAATGAAGTGAAATACATGCTCTTTTTTAAAACTGCTTTATACCATAATGTGGTGTGCTTTTTTCCAATCTCCTTGTTGCACCAGAAAAGTATAAAAATGACAGCAATAATTTGTCCTAAGCTTAATATTTAATGTCATTGATTTGCTTATAGTGCTTATCTGTCACTTCAGTCAAGAGATGAACTTAAGTGATTTTTCTCGAGCACAAAGATGATAAATAGTTGGAAAAAAATGTAAGTAATTATCTCTGTTGCACTCTGACCTTTTAACCACTTGTCAGCAGCAATGAGCATTGCATCCCGCTGGGTTCTGTAGAAATCCACCACTCTGAAAGCAAATTATCAGTTGAAAGTCATGAACTCATAGTGTTTCAGAGTCCATTTGTTTCCAAAGGCAGAAACAAAACTCTTCTACTTGAACAACCTAAGTGCACATTTAATCCACATATAAGAACAACCTAGATGGGCACAACACAGTATACTGTGTGTATAAAACTTTCTATATGTATCAGAGAAGTCTTCAATGCTACAGCACACCTCCAACAAAGAACTGATCAATCAGACAGAAGCAGCCCCTGCTTTACAAATATATCATGGAAAGGTGTTATATATTATACCTATTCTGTCTATTATATCAGTAGACACAAGTCCTGCTAGCAATATTTACTGCACAAAATACAGACAGTGAAGAAAATTAAGGACTTGAACATATGCATAAGCACAGTCTCAATGTTTGTGGATTTGTGTTGAATTTGTGTAACGGGTACACATGGAAATGGCATTTGACAAGGTAAAAAGCAAATCATATGATAAACCTGCCATAACTATTTGACAACTTTCCCATTTCTAAACTTTTGAACCTATTCGACAGCTTCCCCTTTTCTAGACTTTTGAACCTGTCTCCTTTACACTTTAGGTAAAACTTTCAAGTAATTCAGTCTTTTACTGGAGAAAATGACTCTAACCCAAATTTCAACATGAATAAGTCATGTGCAGTGGCTTTTGTTGACACAAAATAATGCAGCTGTAAAACGGAAGACATAAGAGAAATGCCTGATACCGAGTTCGCAAATCGGATGCAAATGTGTTCTCATCTCTGAAAACATCCTTAGTAATTTGCGTAATTTTACATTTGTATTTTTAAAATAAAATACAAATTTTATTTGCATCATTTTACTTTTTTTTTTAGATAAAATTTTTCTCTGAACCAATAGCTTTGATTTCTGGATGTATTTTATTGCACCTCATAGACAAACTCCAACACCAATAGCTTAGGGACTCAACTATACCTATTGCTACATTCTGTATGAAATGGTAAATCTCACTTGTGCAGTTTTTACCAAAATTGCAAATTCCATTGCAAGTTTTTTACCTTTCTGTTAGAATTTTACTTCCATGCTGGAATGAAATTATAAACATTAGTAAGACAATGCTGCCCCAAAAATGTAGCTGCTCCAAACAACAGGCCAGCTCCTACTCAAAAGCATGATCTAACAACTCAACCTTGTACGAATGAAATCACCTGGAAGAGACTCCAGTCAGCTGTCAGGCCTCATCAATATCACCTGACAACTGCATTTAAAAGGCTTTAAAGCACTGCAGCTACTTTACTGCAATCCTATTGTCATTAGTTCAAGAGGAAGAACAACCTTCTGGCCTGAGAAAGGCTGCCTTTTGGTCTACAAGAAGGTAAGTGCAGAGCTGTATTTGGGATTTATTTTTTTTTTTGGAGCTGCTGAAAGTTGAGCTAAAGTGTAGTTTAAGTTTCTCTGTGAAACATATCTTTATGTTCCTAATTCTTAAAACAAGGCAATGCTAGGGCTGGTGTGTCTGTTTTTTTCTAAATACTGGTGTTTACAGTATGAACATCAGGCAGGTGCTCAGAGGACAGAAGTGGCTGTTACAGTGATATATAAGAACTTTCTGCATGCTTTGCTCACATTCCTGTTACAGGCCTTTACAGAGTGTCACACACTCCCACTGAAGTAGGAAGGTTGGGCCTCTACTGATACCTGAGTATAGCATCTAAAATGAGATACTGATATTCAAAAGAAACTGTGCTCCTCCTGCATAATAAAAGAAAATAAAAAAGTGTATCAGTCAGTATTTAAGAAATGCCTTGCTGAGTTAAACTGTAGCCTAAGTGCTCTGTCTCCAAGAGTGGTGAAGAAGGCAATATTTGATGTGTATAGATGAACTTCACTGCTCTCTAGAGGTTTTTCAATCAGTATCCACAATCATGAGATCAAGGATGTTAGAGGGTAAACTCCTGTGGCTGTGGTGAGGCAAGAGCTCCCTTTATAGAAGCTGATTCTTTCTCAATAAATTCTGTGCTCAGTGATCTTAGCTTTTGCTTTAGACAATATCACTTTAGCAGGGATGAAAACTTTATTCACTGACTTGAAGCTTCCAGGATCCTCCCAAGTTCTCTTCAGATAGGAGCTGCATAATGCCTGTACCAGTGGACTGGCAGATCTTTTGCCTTTGGTGGAAGAAGACATGCCCTGACCTGCATGTCTGCAACTTCACACTGAATTTCTTCAGGGCTCTTAGTGTATAACTTGACATGCTTGGTGATCTGCCTTATCTATTTGGCCTAATACTGATGTGCCTCCTCTGACTTACTTCCTGCAAAGAATGTTTGATGTAGGTAACAAGTAATAGAATAACAGATGATGGGATTCAGCATATGACATGACCCTACCTGTCAGTGTGCTCCAAAAAACCCTTTTGTCCCCACTGCTGAAGCAGCTGTGATATCATAATCTAAAGAAATAAAACACATCATCAATACCATGTTTTAAACAGGACTCTTCCGCAATCATCAAAAAACACATAGCCACATGCACTATTCAAAATTCCCCAGGCATGAAATTGCATGCAGTGTCTCTTGGAGCCCTTTATAGACAGAGGTACCAACAGCAACAGGCCATTACAGTCCGTGTTACTTGTGTCTCCAAGGATCATGGCAGCATTTGGAAGCTGGGGTGGGAGGAGGGAAAAATGGATGGAGAGCTAAATATGGTAATCAGGGAGAAAGAGGAAGGCAATGTATATTGCTTTACCTTCCTGTCCATATCAGCCTCTCCGCTTTAATAGTGCCTCTGTGACGAACTAATGGAGCTGGAAGATGGAAGCCATATTTAGACGTGTTCAATGTCTCCTTTCCTTATCACTAACCATTAAGGGGCTGCAGTTGGCAGCCTGCTTTGTAATGTCTTTGTAGGCTGCCAGTATTGTTCTAATTGCAAAGCAGAATTAAAAAAAAAAAAAGAGTGCTTCTTCCAAGGTATGCTTTACATTGAGGTTTTTCAAATGAATCTACTGGGAAGAGATATGAAGTATTTCAAATCTTGATTCTTGTAATCTGAGGCTTAAGGGATATTAGCTGTGCTGTCCATGCACTGAGACAACCTTCTGCTTCTGGTTCTATGGTGGTCTCTCTTCCTTTGGCAGAATTGACAATGAATGTGCATAAAGAAACTGCAAAAGTGCAGAGCAACTGTGAAAGTGCAAAGGATTCACAAATGGAACATATAACTTGGAATATATTGTCTTTTCTAAGTACAATGCAGTTGGCAGTTTGGTACTTGCCTGTGTGAAAGTGCTGGTGTGCATTGTTGAAACCTGAATGTGTAGAACAACTCTGTCGATAAGAGGCTTGGGACCTGTCAGAAAGCCTATTCTTAACCTAGAAAACAAAACAGAAAAAACTTACTACAGAAACACAATGTGCTAGTACTTTGTGTAAGCTTTATGTGGGAAAACATGTAACCATTTCATTGACAGTGTAAGGATCTCTTATGCATTTAAGTTTCTCTGTATCGTAATGCTGCCCTAAGCCCCAGGCTTATGCAATTTAGAAGCTGAATATCAAAGTTATGAAATAAATACAAATAAGGGGCTTTAATGCTTACAGTAGCTTCTTAAATATGAGGCTTCTGGACATGTTCTGTGTTTGTAAGCTTAACTCTGCAACTATAAAGATTACATGAATCAAAGGGAGGAAAAGAGGTTCTCACACAATGAAAAATCATGAATGCTCAGGGTTTATGACAACAGATGAGAAGTGGCAAATGGCTTTACTCTTTCACTCCCTTTCAGTACTGCAGAAGAAATGGAATTTAGATTGATAAACTGGATTTTTATTTATGCTTCAATTCTTACTACCCATCTTTACAGATTGGCTGAAGTTTTTATTTGAAGAAAAATAGAACCAGTAAGCTCATGTGTGTCTTTGGCAAAGATAAAATTGCATCATGCCATTTTATAGTGTCACTTCTGAAAGTGCAATCACAGTATCATGTTGTCTCCTCACTTTGTGAAGGATGAGGTTATAAACAAAAGAAAGTTAAGAACCAAATATGCTGACTTGTGTGAAATGCAAAATAGCCAACTTTAGTTTTTTCAGGCAGGTGGAAACAACCTGAAAGAACTGTAAGGCTAGATATAAGTATAACCCTATGAATAGCTTGTGAAGAATGATGCTATCATTTCTTTTTCCTATTGCAAGTTCAGTGAGTCTACAGGAATGGTAAGAGATAGAAAGGGAAATGAAAAAAGAAGAGAAAAGCTCCTAGGAGTTCCAGGAACATAGCTGGAATCCAGCGTCTGTCTTTCTGTCTGGAGGGGTTGCCTGCAAGAATGGGTTGCCTGGGGACAGGGGCTTAACTATTAGTACCAGAAGAGAAACAGAACCTGGAGTTAAATGACTGCCATGAGATGACATGAAAAGTGAGCAGACTGTGAAAAGCTGTGGATTCAGAAGTGAATAGTTATTAGATGAAAAACCACTATGACATGTCTGATCATTTTGTATAACGACTTATGCCTTAGCTGAATAGGCAATGCTAAGCAGTCTGCAGCTGGCCTTACCCAGATGAGAGAATTTTAGAGAAAGAGTCGGTCCTGATAACTCGGCCATCCACATCCATAGACAGGAAAGTTGGAGCCCATGGCTTGGAATAAAAATAAAAGATAAAATTCAAGGTGGTAGTAAGGACCAAGATGAAATTATTTTCTTTACTATGAAGACACAATTCATTTCTAAAAGAAATATTTTGATAATATTTTACAGATGTGTATTCCAAGGAAAATACTACAGTAACTTGCTGACAAGTGATTGCTTAGGCTAGCTGTCTGACATGTGATTTCAATATTCTATGCAAGTCTTCAAGAAATCAGCCTTGTTATTTTTTGATGCTTACTTAGCCCACTGTTCAGCATACAAGTGCTCAGTTCACGTTTTGGTATGATGCCATAAGAACGAAAGAGGAAATAATGATTTTTCTGCCAAGACTTCTTTGTGGAGTAAACAGGTAGTGTGATTTCTAAAAAGGAGCCCTGTAGCTTTTTGCGTTACTTTATTAAAAATTTGCTTTATTAAAAAACGAAATCAGAAGATTTGACCAAATTGTGATGATCTGAGTTCAGCATACTTTTTACTTATCAAGAATTCTGCTTTTACGCCTTCTCCCCTACACTTTCTAACAAAGCTACACAATAGTATTCAATGAATACTATTCACTATTCAGTGAAACTGCCTCCTCCCATAAAAATGTGTTTCAAAATAGAAAATACTGAACTTTAGCTTCTATTAATGTTTTACTGCTTTATAAGACCAGTTTTTACTTCAGAAGTTAGGTACTTTTGCAGACTGTGCAACTGTAGATTCACATGTGAAATTTGGGGAGAATTTACATGAAGAAGGGAAGCTACCTATCCAGTACCACTTTCTGTGCTACCTGGGAGAACTCTCTTGGGTTCTCCAAAAGGCAAAGGGGTAGAAATGGGGTACAGTAGATGGGGAGTTGGAAGTCTTCTGCTGAATTAAAGAAGAGGCTAGTCTGAAAGGAACACTAAGAGGCTGCAATTTTCAAGTGCTGCTTCAGTGACACACTTGCTTTTTTTCTGACTACTGAAGGAAATTCTATCCTGTATGAGGCTCGAGGAATTTGAACCACTGATTAACAGGGTGTAAAATGTCACAGAGGGGACAATGACTGAAAGGGGAAATGACTGTGAGGCATACAACTGCCTTGGTAGGACATGAAGAAGGACCATTGTACTAAGATCCATGGCTCAAACCTTCTGATCCTGGATCAGAAAATAAGGTGTTAATAAGGATTATGGAAGACAAATTACCTTTTCAAACTGAAGAAAGTAGTAAGGATCATCTTCTATTATGAGGAAATCATATTTTCTTGCAAGCTACAGAAATGAATAAAAAGTAAAGATCTGTTATAAGGTAAAGACACCAAATCAATTTTTTTTTTTTTTGGTTTGGTTTGGGGTTTTGTTTGTTTTTTTGGTTTGTTTGTTTTTTTAGCAGGACCATATTATGCTCCTATTGATTGGTTATTCATTATATACAAGGCCCCATAATGAGAAGCTTTCAAGTACCCATTTTAGACATGAAGCAATTATAAGAGTAAACACAGTATCTGTAGTACAGGGACCCATGTATGTAACTGGAGCTCTGTTCTATGGAACTGTGCAGGCAGCTTGCAGTAAGTCCAGTTAGATGCCCACAGCAAAAAGGTACCAGCCGTCAATGGGCTACTACTGAGAAACAATTTATCTAACGTGCAGTCCACCTCTGGACAGATCTCATGAAAGAGATTCTGCTAGAAACAAGTTTTAGGAGGAACGTCTACTGGACCAATAATGGGCCCAAATACCACAAGTATCCTCAACTGAAACGAGACTGACATGTATCCATTTCTACCTACAAGGTTCACAAGGTCCCAGCTACACACCTGGTAAATCTCCTTCTTGCGCTCTGTGCTCAGAGAGTTGCCGGTTGGGTTGCACCCATTCGGAATAGTGTACAGGAATTTGGGAAGGTGATGGCTATGGTTTTTTACATCTTCTGAGCTCCAAGTAGACAGTATTTCTTTCAAAGCTTTTGGAATAATGCCATGTTGGTCACTAGGAACATTAATGATATTACAACCCAAGGGTCTCAGCTGTTGATAGAAGGAACAAAACTGTCACAATGATGTAATTCAAAGGTCTTCCTTTTGTCATTGGTGTTGTAAAATATCATCAATACAAAGACTGTCTTTCTGATTTTAGAGCTACCTCAAACTCCATGTGTTCATGAGTCAAAAGGAAGTTTGCCTGAATTTGCTGTAAAGCTTGTCAAACTTTCCACATTACTCTTTATTTGCCCTATTAAGCAAACTGAGAAGAAATTGGTAACTCCTATGTTCAGTTGCAGCTTTTCCTCTAGGAAATCACATGTGGTTTTGCAAGCAGAAAGGGATTTTGTGAATTTGAACTGTGTTCTCTCAGGATTCCTCATGCTCTTACTGCAGACAGTTAAGTTCATAGTACCTTCACTTCCTGCTGACAATTTACACTCTACTTCAGTGGAAGTGCCAGAACTATAAGCTGTCCTTCACTGACAAAGGGCAAACAATATGTTCTCAATAGATATATTCAGCAATACAAAGCAGAATGAAACGATGCTACTGAAATGACATGTTGACAGCAGTATGAAAAAATATAGGTAAAATACCAACAAAAAAGCTTGCTGTCTCTCCTCTGTGGAATTTCAATTTGTACCATGTAGTGCTCTGCATTTTTAAGTAAAAATGCAAGCTGCATTGTCAAAATACATTCTAACACAGTACAGCTGATTAGACAATATATATTTAAATTTAGCACAGCAAACAATAACATAATTTCCTGTAATGCAAGGGAGACTAGACTGAAATTGTGGTGTATTATTTATTCTAAGCCTTCTTACAGCTTTTAAGTGTTTTGAGCTGACACCTTAATTTTATACTGATTTTTATACTTGTCAGAAGGAAACTGTTACTTTTGTATAGTTCTAATTCATTTCTTCATACACATATATGGATGTTTCAGGCCTATTCCAATCTTACACTATTTAGAGCTGTGGTATAATCTGACCATCAAATACTTCAGGTGAATGTGCTGACATGTTAAAACACCCACTTGTTACAAATTTGCTTCAATCCAACTAGGTCCTGATGTTATTTCTTTCCAACCCAATCAAGTGTGACCTTAGCCCTTGAATGAACTCAGATTTGGAAGAGGTTTTCTACTGAAAGTTCTATAAAAACTTCTGTGAATTAATATTTATAAATATTTAGACTTGAACTCTAAAATCTTGATTCTTAGATATGTTTTTATGGTAAATGCAAACAATGTGTATAAGACTGCAGATGAAGTACTAAATTGCTGTTTAGTTCAACTGTAACATTTACAGTGTTTTGTAGATAATGAGTACTTACAGCTGCTAGTGTTCCAGAGTATGTGGGTGCATCCAAAAGGATGTTGTCTCCAGGATTAATGAGCATTTCGAACACCTGCAAAAGAAGTCTATTTTAGAAAGATTGTTACCTTCTTGTACATGTACTTCATACTTCTGACTTAGTGGGATTAAAAATCATGATTAGATATTGGTAATTCTCTAACCATTTAATTATCCTGCCTGTAAGAAAAGCAATGAACAGATGAAAAAGCTGCTTTAGAGCCAAATTAAGCTAGGTAATCCACTAGAGAATACCAATCTGACACGGAAAGACAGCGCTCTGAAGCACTGTTTCTCTTTTAGAAGTTACAGAAAGGATCAAATAGCAGCGAGAGTGGACTTTCAGGAAGTTAAAAAAAAAAACAAAACCAGGAAGTAAAAAGAAGAAACATATTTAGAAGAGAATTATGGTAAAGCAAATAATGCAGTTATGTACTTATTATTGCACCACTTGAATAACATGGAATGTTACCTTACAGCATATTTTCTGACAGGCTCTTTGGTTACTGGAACACTCATGCAGTCCCAACAGACTTGAATGCCACACCAATTTTGTTTCAGTTCTGTTACCTTGTATTGATAATACTGTCAGACATTTATTTAACAAAGTACCCCGCACATAGTTATAGAGTGGCACTTAAAGCTGAATACAGATGAACTGATGAGGGGAATAAACATCTCTCCAAATGAAATGCTTTTAGCATATGAAGCTTTTGGTCTTACTTTACACAAGCCTTCCTGGCTGCCGGTTGTGACACACACTTCCATTTGTCCTTGCTCAGGACTGTAATTGGCTGTGGGGGGATCATGTAGGCTCCGCTGCAAATCTTTCAGCCAAGACAACAGCTCTGGAATCCTGAAACATGAATAAGAAGGTGCATCTAACATAGAGGCCAAAGCTAAGCTGCTCCTCTAAATCACTGCCAAATCTAGCACACAGTCCTAAGTCTGACTTCAACTGTCACACAGATACACTTAGATGTGGTTTTTATGACTGCTTTATCAAATTATGAAAATGAGATGGGCAGCTGTGGTCCATACACCAAATTATCATACCGAAGTCTTGGCAGAAATTACTTGCCTAGGATGAAACAGGTTGGAGGCTGAACAGCATCCACTCCTAGAAGTGATCATTCTGTACTTAAATATGGCAATGTGACAAAGCTCTCAATGCTGCAGATTAAAAGGATTTCTGAAACAGATTTTTTCTTAAAAGTCTTTAAAACCCACAAGATGTTCACAAATGGTTGGGTTCAATTAAATATTAAGAAAAGTCTTAACTGATTAATGCCCTGTGTGTCTCTGTAGGTATCCAAGTATTTTTTCAAACCTGTCCCAAGCCTGACTTAGTACTGTCTGCTGGGGAGTTCACATGAGCACTAAGCAATGTAGCAAGATGCAATTTTTTTACCAAAGTTTTGTACCAAAAATGACACAACTACAAATACCTCCACTTCATTACCACAAGTTGTACACACTGACTTTAATATATGGTGGCAAACAAAAAGAAAATAAATCCCCCAGAATGTGGAAAGTATGTATTGTAATGCAGTATCTTTTAATATCTCATTTGGGAGTCTGGATTCTTAATAACAGCCAGGAAATGGTCTGGCTTGAAAATTACTAGCATTAGGGTTTTAGAGTGAGGCAAACTGAAAAATGCCTGTTTTTTGAAAGAAGCTGTTTTTGGAAAAAAGGGATTTATGAACAGGTTTTAAAAACACAGGTGAATTAATGCAATAACAAACAATATTACAATACTTTGATTCTGGTATCTTTAAGTGCAAGCAGCTGTGACAGATACCCTGCTGAGGCTGAGTACTGAAGAGCTCTCTTCATCTGATCTTCCCCAATCTCAATAGGAGTTCCATGTCCAATGTCAATAGTTGCCCTCTTAAATGGAAAGAGGTTAGGATTTGGTGCCCCTCCAGCCAGAGAGATGAGAGATGGAGGAGATTTCTGCATTAATTCAGCTAGATTAAAAGGAAAACAGAGGTTACAATTTTATTATTGCAATGTTGATCCTATCCTTTAGTCAATATATAATTTTGGTCCAGAGGAATTTGTTCCATATTTCACTTTTTTAATTATCATGAATTAAAAAGGATAATTCTTCTTAAACTCATCTTTCTGCTTGGATTAAAAAGGTGTTTGGGGAGGCAGGGAGGGAGATACTGGCAGGAGAAAGATTAAAAAATCATCTGAAGCTAAAAAACCTGTAACTTCTTTTAAAACAATCTGGACTACTCTATTATTAAAACTTCTGTGACTGATGTCTTTTGAGCTTCAAGAACTTAAAATCTTAATGATCTTTTGTTTAGACTGACTTGAAAGTAATTTTCACAATCACTCAAACTCAATCTATGCAGTGGACTTTAATCCAGCAAGGGCACTTGACTACATTAAATCTAAGAGCTCACATGATGGCATTCATGCTGGCTTGACAGTTTTACATCAGATATGAGAGGACAGATGACACCAGATCTGGCTTAAAGCCTCCTGTTATCAAATTTATTCTCCACTACTTATTAGCAAACTTGAACATGGGAAATTAATTCTTATCAGTTAGTACAACAATATGGGTTATGCCTGTGACATTTGGCATGGTAAAGAGAGATTTACTTTGTCATCAAAACTGCAGTCTGAATGTGTCTTTCTGCGGGAACTGTGCTACTTAATATTTGTGCTATGATGTGTATCAATGTATCACTTGAAAAAGAGACTACCTAGAGTGAATTACTTGACGTAGCTATACCTGTATGAAGCATTTTAAGCAGCACAGCAAATGCCAGCCCCTTATCAAGAGAGAAAATTGACCCCTGAAGGCTTAACTAGTGATTTATGTCTCACGCTCCAGTTCTGGCAGGTCTCCATAGGTTTCAACTGAGTAAACAAGTAGGCAGTTAACCTTTTCTATCTGTCACACAGAAGATTCTAATGTGGTAGCCTAAAGATAGTGTAATATAGAAAAGGAAATTGTAGTAATACTGGGGGGGTGATGGTGGTGAGGAATTTATGGACATAAACAGGATACAAAAAAGCTAGTTGGAAAGAAATGTTATGCTGGGACTGAATATAAAGTCATTAGGAGTTGCTTGTTTCTGGACAACCAGTGTAAACTTAGTAGCAAATTGTGCCCAAAGCCCTGGTTCAGAGACAGTAGCAGAGATTTTTCAGACACTTGTTGAAATAATATCAATTCTTCTCTCTGGATGGGTTTCTGAAATGGTTCAAGGCTATTCACTTTGTTTTTCCTTATATCTGTTTGTCTCAACTTGACAAAGTCGAAGCAGTTATCTGGCCTTGCTTGTCTGCTTACAGCATGGTTTTCTTTCAAGCCTTTAAGCCACGATACCCCAGCAAAGACCAGAACAAAGAATGATACTCTTCCTGAGAAACTGGGAAGAATGACATGTACTCACTCAGGATCCTTATCGGAGATGGTTTTCTTGCTGCACTTACAGCAGTGATGAACCGAGAGTAATTCATAGCTATATGGAAAGAGTAATTAGTTGGACATGAAGCTAGAGAAGTGAATAGGAACTGCAGTGTGCTTTTGGTATGTGCGTTTCCCACAAGTAATGCTTCCAATTCCTCATCTCCATAGATGTGCTCCATCATAAAGTAAATGTGGATGTAATCAGGTTAAAATTAGAGCTGGAATCTATTTCCCTTTTTGAATTGAAAGAAAAGGCCTCAATTTCATACTCTCAGCCTGTCACAGTCTCCCAATGACAACTGCACAGAGAGATCAGGTCAGAGATACGCTCCTGTTCTGATAAACACAAATAGCAGTACAGCTTTGACTTGGGGAATTTGTTGCTATGCCAGTGAACACCAAAAAACCCCTTTCCCCTTCCCTTTACTGTCAGCTGTGAAGTTTTTAAAGGCAGATTACAGATTTGAAGATTTGATGGATCTTAAACAACCATCAGCTCTTTCTTTATTAATGAGGATCCAGCTTTATTTAGCTGTATTAAGCATTGCATTTGAAATGCTTTTACAATTGCAAGCCATCATTATCAGTCAAAACACTTGTCAAGTTAGAGGTGTGTTTTTGTGTGTGTGTTTTTTTTTTTTTTAAAGTTAATTCAGAATATCTTTCAAATGTATCTGATGAGTGTTACCCACCCTTTACCCTGGTGCCCACAGAGATTCAGTGGATAGTGAACTACAGTCCAGCGGGAAGTCTCAAGGCCTGGAAAGGCCACAGGAAAGCATCTTCGAAGGGAACGGAAGCACAGGAATGAAATGGACAAACAGCAACCACAGCAACACGCATGTGCTGGCACTTACTAGAAATGATCTACCGAGCAAGGCCGCTAAAAACCAAACGAAAACAAAAAACCCCACCTCACGCTTTCTAAATATCTCAGCTTCGCTCACCCCCTAGCCCGTGCCCCCCGCGGAGGCGCGGTGCTGGCTGTACACACGGGCTGGCCCCGGCTGTGTTTTAAGGGGTAACCGAGGAGGCGCCTTGCTTCCCTCCCCGAGGTGGTTCCCGAGACACGCCGGATACCCAAGTGCTGCCCAGCCCCTCCCCGGAGCGAGGACGGAGTCCCCAGGCCCACCCCGAGCTCGGCCCCGCCGCCCCCGCAGTCCCGAGGGGACGGTGGCGGTCTCAAGCACCTACCGGCGGCAGGGCGCGGGGCGGCCGGGCCGTGAGCGGCGGCGGCCCCGCTGTGGGAATGGGCGGGCCCGGCCGGGCGGCCGCAGGGCCGG
>VXAY01007657.1:3330128-3467776 GCA_013399855.1 Oxyruncus cristatus | reverse complement strand
GAATCACAGAATGGTTTGGGAGGGACCTTAAAGATCCGTTTCCAACCTCCCTGCCGTGGGCAGGGACACCTTGCACTAGACCAGGTTGCTCAGAGTCCCATCCAGCCTTGTCTTGAACACTAACAGGGACACACTAACAGTGTGTCATCATCCTCGCAGTAAAGAATTTCTTCCTAATATCCAGTCTAAACCTACCCTCTCTCGGTTTGAAGCCATTCTCCCCTGTTCTATCACTATATGCACTTGTAAAAAGTCCTTCTCAAACTCTCTTGTTGGGTCCCTTTAACTGCTGGAAAGCAGCTAAGTCTCCCCAGAACCTTCCCTTCTCCATGCTGAACAACCCTGAGTCTTTCAACCTATCTTCATGGGAGAGGTACTCCAGCCCTCTGATCAGCCTTGTGACCTCCTCTGTGCTCACTCTGACAGGTCGATGTTCTTGCTATGTTGGGGACCCCAGAGCTGAATGCAGCACTCCAGATGGGGTCTCATGAGAGCAAAGTAGAGGGGCAAAATCGCCTCCCTCCATCTTCTGGTCACACTTACCCTCTAATCCACTTTATCATGCTTTCACTAAAGGTTCTGCTCGTAAAAGGAAACAGTATTAAAATTAAAATTTGAAGTGGGACATCTGAAAGTAATTTTTTTGCCCCCAGATGAGTAGGATCAGTGCAAACAAAAGCAGGATGTGGTGTAATATGTCCCCTTCTTGCTGGGTGTCACATGCTATTGCTTGTGCAACACATGGCTATAGTTGCTGCTACTTAAAAAGATGCAAGAGACACAATGTAATTTTCTAGTCGTGGCTTTTGGCTTCAGCATTTTGGGGCTGCCATGGGCCTTGCACCTGAGTGCAAATTGGAAGAGAGAGATCTACGTATAAAGTAGTCTGAAAAAATAATGCAAGGACATGCAAAATCAGGCGTGGTTTGAAGCCTTTGTAGATAGCTTGGAGGCAGGAGCATTTCTAGGGTTTAAAACAGTAAATCATCAGGTGTTTAGGCGGCCAGTGCTCAAAGCACTTTTTAACCAGCACATTCCAAAACTTGCTGAAGGCAAAGCTGAAGTATGAGAAAAAAGATGAGGTGCCTAAGCAAGATACCTTTTTCCCTCTTTAATTTGTATGGCTTTATGCAGTGTTTGAATCTGCTGCAAGGCTCCATAATTAGATGGAGTAGACTGAAATAGAAATGGAGTTCCTACCCTCTTTTTGGTGTAGTGAGGAAGGAGTGTTTGTGTACTTGGCATGTGAATGCTCTTACCCTGTAAATCAAATTTTATTAGCTTTAATGACCTGAAGAATTTCTAATTTAGGTAATTGTTTTCTAATAGTGCAATGTACTGGGTATATAAATGTGAAATAACAAGTGGAGAGATACTGAACTTCTGTGGGGTTCTGGCTGTGAAAGACTAATTGAATCTGAGCTGCTTTTTGTGTAATTGTTTTTTCACTTCCAGGTTGTCAGTGTTACAGTTTGTGGCACCGATCAATGCCGAGAGAAGTCAAAAGAAGGTTTTTCCATTTATTTTTGTGGACTTTGTCTTGTCCCTTAGCCAATTATTGTGTCATCCTATTGAAAAAAAAATAGTATGCAATTGTTTGAATGCATGTCCCAGCTGGATTTATATGGCAGATATCTGCATCACTGTTTATACTCCTTAGCAACCACAAGTTGAGTGCTCTGTTTTCCTACTTTGTAAGAAGTTATATCTTTGCTGTCTTTGTTTATTACATGCACACTTAGAACAATGATGACCTGCTTGCATAATTCATGAAGCATCAGTATGGTTGTTCTTAATGAGAAATATCTCCTGTCATGTGAGACTATACTACCTCTTTCTAAAATCTCTACACACTGGGGCTAAGCTATGTCCAGTTATGTGTTAAAAAGCACAACAAAAAAGCCAAAAGCAATTTGATTTAAGAAGAACAGGGAGATTAGGTAAAATTTGTTACTACACTGTTTCCTTCTCCCCTAAGGACTTCAGAAATACCTAAACGGTATTTTTTTTAAGGGACCAAGAGTTGGACAAAGAACAGTAAACACCAAAATTTAACTGAGTTGCTATTTTTGCAACTGTATCAACTCCAGTCTAAAGTGTAAATCTCTCTAAGAAACTGTGCTAAAGCCTGGAATGCTATTTTTTTTTTTTTTTTTTTTTAGTTTTATAGCGTGTTTATTCTGTAAGATTTGACTGCCCTATTTGAAGGGATCATTTCACGTCAATTAAATGTGAGTGTATGAAAAATATGGTACTGTCTGCAGACGACCTAGTGGGGGGCAAAGCTGCTCTCAGAGGGTTAAAAGCCCGGCGGTGGTGGTCCGAGCGATCCTCGGCTGCCTTGGCGAAGGCCGACTCGCACCGGCGCTCGGTGGCCGCGGGATGGCGCGTACGCACCGCGTCTCCGGGCAGCGAGCTCGGGATCAACAGGGATTCCAGGTAAAATCATATTGCCTTGATGTATTTGACTGTAATTGCTTCACTGCAGGCAGCTTCTGAAACTCGATGTTAAAGAGTCCTGCCTGAACAGCTTGGCTACCTGCTTTTCAGTGAATGGGTTAAATTTCGGCCAGTAATGCTTCTTGCTCATTGGGGACAACAGAACTGGAAAGTGGAGCTGTCAAAATAGCCTTACGGTGTGAAGGTGGGAATTTTAACGTGACGAATTGGAATGGCTGCCCATGAGAAAATCGCATAAAACCGGAAAATGGGGAAGTGTGAGATCAACCATTTTAAACATCAGAAGCAAATTGTTTCTGCCAAAGTCTGCTTTCCCCAGGAGAAATGCTGACTTTGGCAGTACCTTTGTGTTTGCAGAACACCCCCTGTATGCAGCAAGCCATCACTGGTGTGCAGCAACCACTGAGATCAGGAAGATCTCAGCAGTGCAGAACAGTTTGAATCTAGGATATGAACATTCACTGGCACAGTTACTGCAGAGATCACAGGTACCTCGTTTTCCTGTGGAAGCTAAAACTGCTAGGAGAGTGTTGGCTCTGGAGAGAATTAGTGGAAGAGATGTGATGTTAGTTGTCCTTTGGCTTGTGGATTACTTGAGTGATTTCCTGACGTTTTGTCTTTCTTCACTGTAAGCTCTTGGGAAAGTTACACTTCTATTCTTCCTTTATGTAATGCTTTTTTTAGTGGACCCTGATCTTGCTGAACCCTAATCAGAGGAAACAAGTGGAATGCTGCCATTTGCTCCTCTCCCTGTCTTTTGAGGCGACTGCATAGTAAAACCTGTTTATAGTATCTTTGTCCAGAGTTGTAAAACTTGATGCATTCCAAAAAGGGGGGAGGGCTTAGGGAACAGTGAAGATTGATTCTCACGCAATTACAAATCCTGCTGCTTATCCAAATAAAGCTAAACAGCAGCCTAGTCTTATCTGTATGGTTTTCATGCCTGTTGACCATCTCAGAGTTAGGAGGACATCCTGATGTTGTGCTTTCTGCTGCTGCTTATGTTGTTATGTCCCCCATCCTTTCTTTTTTATTTTTAATATTTTTTTTCTGTAATAGCTGGCTCTGTATTATCACTCAGAGACTGTCAGATGAAAGTAACAGAACATCTGTGATATTCATAATATTTGTAGCAGCTGTCAAATGATACTGTCTTAGAGTGGAAGACCTGCAGTTCTGCAGAGTGACAGCTGTGGTTTGTATGTTTGAAGCAGCTCTCTGCTTGAAGGGTGGTTTCACCCAGACTTATAGCAGTCTCACTCTGATTTTTTTTTTGTTTTGTTTTCTTCCTTTTTTTTTTTTTCTTTTCAGTGTGCCAGGACTGTCATCATTGCTTCCATCTTTGCCTTTTTATCCAACCAAGCAGAGGGGAGAGCGCAGTCAATAGAAAAACACAGTTTTCTAGATTCTAGTAAAAAACCTCTAGAAAAGCTGACTTTCACAGTAAGATATTTCTGAGTAGCAGTTGCTTGTTCGAGAATATGCTTCTTTGATGGAATGTCTAGATATTTTCCTCAGACATGCATCAGACACTCCTGTGCTTCCAAAGAAAGAAAAACCAGGAGTGATATTTTTCAGATCACTTTGTCCATGCTATAGAAGCTGAAATTGGATGGAGCAAAGATCAATAATGTATCCAGTTAATACACTAACGTATAAGTGAAATGAATCTTAAGAAATGAAATGACGTCTCCTGACAATCTCGAGATAAATACTGTTCCATAGTACCTCACTCTTGTCAATTTGAATTTATATTATAGGCAAACAGTTGCTGACGTGTGAACTCTATGGTGTAAATCTCCCAGGAAGTGGGTACTCACAATTATTTGCAACATATGTTATTCCCTGGGCTCAGCCTTTATTATCCATTTTCATTTATTGCAGGCAAAAGAATTTTTCTTCCCTGGCCTTGCATGTTCCTTTGTTCCTAGCAAGGTCACATGTTTGTCTGCAACAAGAGTGACCTTGGAAAAAGGAATGATCCTAAAGGCGGAATGAGATAATGAAAAAGTGAAATTGTTGCTTCGTTCTTGTCATCACCTGGAGAAAATATGCTTCTCAGGTATGGTGACAGCTTGTACTAGAGATGTGTTGTGTTTCTTTGTGTATTTTGAATTTTTTCTATTCAACATGAAAGAATTTTCTGGGTTTGCATCTAGTTGTCTTCAAACTGACGAAGATACTTTTTTGTTGTTAGTTCTTGATTAGAATTTGGCTTTTTGTCATGACAGTAAGTTGGGCATTTATCTATTAAATTTTAATTTCTGGGCCTTTCTTCTACAAACATAAGAAATAATTCAGACAATTCTTCTGTCTCCTACTGTAAGCCTCCAGTGGTTGCAATATAATTATGCTTCTGTTCCATTAGGATTTGTTCTTCTCAAAAACTAAATTTCTTCATGCTCAAATCGCATCTGTAATAAAAGGAAAATTGTCACTTCTGAGAACAGTTGTCTGCATATGTTATCAGAGTAGGTGTGGATGAGCAAGATCCTGATATCAATCAGTCTTACAGTGCTTATCTGCCTGCAGTCATTACATGGCACCAGAGACAATACGGAATTCCTAAAGCAGCCTGAAGGTGCTTCTGTCACTTGGAATAGACAGGGCATCTGGGGAAATTTGCCTGATGTAGCCTTTGCCTTTGAAGCGTGAAAATTATCTCCTGTGTTATATATCCCATAATATCCAGTCTTAGCTTGCTATACTTCACAATTGTTGCATGTAACTAGGACTCTAAAAATTTAGGAAAACTTGTGAAAAAACATGTTTTATATTTTTAGAGACTTATTAAAGGGACCGACTCCATCTCCTACCTAATTTCACTAGTGGTTCCTGTTCTAGTGTGTTTGTTTTGACGTATTGTATTGTTGTATTTGGCATATCATACTTACCTTGTTGTTGGCCAATGCCTTTGATATTCAAACCTGAAATAGATGAGAAGCTCCAGAAGCTGTGGAGTCTGTTCATTGATGTAAAGAGATTGTGGTGTTGTGAACATGTTAATCTGTAACAAAGGTTAAATGTTCTGCAACATACTTGAAGAAAGAAAAGGCCCTGACTAGGCAGGAATGGGGAGAACTGACACCGTATCACCCATTTACAGGATGCTTTGGGGGTTACTCTGTGTATTATTAATTTTTTCCTCAGACCTTCTCTCATTATTTCCTCCTTTTCTCTCTCCTAAATGAGAACATTGTCAGAACATGCTCAAAGCACTGGGTTTCTCTTCTCTGGACAATTGCTACATGTGGCTGCTCTTTCCTAATGAAATTTCTAAATGTGCTCTTGTTCTAATAAAGCTCATCTGTTAATTCAGGTTGAAGCAAAGTCTGTTTTAATTATGCACCTTTTTCTACATTGTAATCCCTATTCAAATAAATGCTGAGCCCTGCAATTTGAAGGATGAAAAATATGCATTGTTGCTCTGATTCCTGAGCTTCCGTCCTTGCAGGTGGTCAAGGTGATCCTTTTTCATGAAGTATATTCATGTCTGCTTGAATTCTAAAAAGCTGAAGAATCTTTGGGCATCATCTCAATTTTTTTTTTTCTTCCGTCCCTTTCAGACTCTTTGTTCCTCAGTCCCCTGTTTCTCTGTCCTGCTTTCGTCTTGTATCTAAAACTCTGTCATTAGTTCCTTGAACTTATGTCTGTTTTGCTTCCTTTTGTGTTGTATTCTTTCATATTACATGGAACAGCCCCTTAGTTAAAGAGAATCCATTTTCTCCTCTCATTTCAGAGGAGATCCTTAATCAAACTATTTGGGTTTTAACCAGGGTATATTTTGTGTGTACATGCAGCTTGGTACCAAATGTCATGTGTAAGGGATTTTTTTTAAACTGAACTCTTAGGCAGTGACACAGTGTTTTCCTGCAGCTATGTCTGATGTTGTAATGCATAATGTAACTTTCGCAGGACATTCAGGATGATGTATTTTCTGTTGGAATAACAGGACAGATGAAAGCAAAATCAAGAGTTCTACAGGTTTGGTAATCTTGGAAATGTTCCTTTAGTGATGACAGATTACAATTGAATAAGGTTATATTAATTTATCATCAAATAATAAAAGTTCTAGGAGCCAGTTTCTTCTGATGTTGAACTCTTCACTTTCACTTTGTAAAACAGCTTTATTCCTGTGTCGAGTGAATCTTGATTGCTATCTTTGTTTAATGTATTTTGTAGTTCAATCTTGGTGTCCCAGGCAAATTCCTCATCCTTTTTTCTTCTGGCTTATATGGGGCATGATACAAAATCCTCAAAAAGACAACCTCAGCCAAGTTCATTTTTAGGATCTTGATTTATAAAACACGCTAACTTTGTGTTTTTTCATACACCACTAAGTTTAAAAATGATAAACAGTTCTGCAAGCACCAACAATCCATGGACTTGTACCTCTTTGTCAGCATATTCAGAGGAAGCAATTGCATTCACAGAAAGAATGATAAAATAGACTGTATCATATAGACTATGAACAGCATTTTAATGGCCTTTTAGCATTCATCAAAAGCTCTTAGCTCTGCAATTGCTTTTGTTTTGCTCTCTGTTTGCTTTCATGCTATAAATCACTGCTTTTAAAATGGGGTTAGAAAGTGCTTTTCTAAAGCTGTCAGCTCAGCAATTAAACTGTGAAAGTTAACTCCACAGGAATTATTAAGTTATATAAATTAGTCTGATTAATTACTAAAAGTGAGGCAGAGACTAGTACAAGTAAGACAAAATATAGAGTAATGGAATTAAATGTAGAGAACAAGAATATTCAAAAGGCAAATTCAATAGATGGCGTAATAATACAGTTTACCTTCATCTGTAGAATATGTCTGAATTTCCTTAATTTCTCTGAAGCACTGGAAATAAGTAACTGTTTATACAACCAAACCATGATTTTGGAGTAATTCAGGCTAATGTTACATCTGTTGTGTCATGAGCTGGGGAGAGAGAGTTAATAGTCTGTTGCCCGTGCTTATATGTAGAAGACCTTGTAGTGCAATATTACCTATTAGCGCAGGAGTTCTTAGGAGTGATTATCACATGAGCATGAGACTTGTAGTTGTTTGGAAAGATTGACGCACGTTCTGCGCTTCTCTGAAGTAGCTGGGATCGGGATTTGAATGGATGTACTTTTGCTTTTAGGATGGCTGCATATTGCCCATGCAGGTAGTTCCAGCTGAAACTGGACTTGTATTGGCCTGCTTGCCTTCTGCCTAACTTCAACAGATACGGTTCTGCTCTGGCTACAGCTACCATAGGCAGAGAGGTAGGGATGATACAAACATATAAAAGTGTTATTTAGAAAACTCATCACATTATTGAGCGTTCTTGGAATTTGCCCATGTGTTCTTGACATCTATCATGTTCTACGTTATAGTGTAATATCCATGAGTCTTAGGGATTTATGTTTTTTTTTAAGTCACTAGAAAACTAAATTGCCATACTGAAGGAACTTTGAAATTTTTTCTACTTCATGCTGCAGAACCCCAATGATTCCAAGAGGGAAGCATGTGTCCAGTTCCTGGCTACCTGTTTGTGAAAGACTGTTGATGTGCTGTGCTGGATATTTGCTGTTGGACCTTAGACTTGTCAAGCTTGGTAAGATATCAGGATTTTTAATCTCTTCATTTTTTTGATGGATGGTGCTGGAGCATCTGAGGATACCAGGGCTGTGGTGTGTTTTGAGGATTTCTATCGGATGGCATGCTTGAGCCTCTCCAGCCGTTAGTCACCTTCTGACTTCTATGATGTGAGTCTCTTGACACTAAAGCATCCAGAGGTGGTGAAATACTCTTGACAAAATTCTGTACCTGAGCTTCACTTTGAGGTGAAGATGAATACTGTGTATGCCAGGCTGTGGGCCTGCCAAGAGTGGAAGGATCGAGACTTAAATGGCAGACTGAGAGAGTTATAGGTGAGGAGCTGTAAATATCTCCTTTTAGACATCTGGGTTGTGGGCAACAGTGAGTGGAAATAAATGTGAGCTCTGGAGGTGAGAGGAATATGTGTGAGATATTTTTACATTTGTTGCTTAAATGAGTTCCACTGTCAAATGCTTTGAAATGTTTGTCACACTCAAAATGAAAATTAACAACAGTTTCAAAATAGAAATATCACAGAATATGCCGAGTTGAAAGGGACCATTGAAGAACATCGAGTCCAACTCCTGGTCCTGCACAGGACCATCCCTGAGAGTCACACCGTGGGCCTGAGAGCAAATGGTTTTTGAGCTCTGCCAGGCTTGGTGCTGTGACCACTTCCCTGGAGAGCCTGTTCCACCATACAAAGATCCTCTATACGTTGATCTGTTTATGATAATACATCCTATACCCTGTCTTCATACTGATTTAGTCTTCTAAAGGTTTTTTAAATTACCTACATGAAACATAATTTTTACCAAACCTCCTCTGTAATCTGGCAGTACCACATCAAATGAAGTCTTTGATTTGGATAAAACTGAATGAAGATTTTGAACTTAGTTTCATATGAAACTTAAATTTTAACATTCTCCACTCCAGCCACCAAATCCCACTTTGTGGTTTGGTGGCTCTCTATTTTTTATTTTGTCTAGTACTAAATGGCTACAGATTTTGATGTATTTTGGGTTTGTTGTTCTTAGTAGATAAATGAAATGGAGGGATTTTGTCACATAATATTTCAGCATGATTCACCATGACATTTACAGATATGCTTGGATATCACTGAGACAACCTGAAAGCCTGACTAGTTCTCCTAATTATTCTTTGTCTCTTCCAGGAGCGGTGAGCATACTCTGTAATTCTGGGACTGAATATTAAATGAATCCTGCGGAAAGTAGCAGAAAGGCCTTGAAATCCATGGGGTATCAAAGCTGGTATGGGCTTAATGAGAGATTTTAAAGCCTGAAAGTGTCCTGTGGATGGTTCAGAGGGAAGCAGTCCAGCTGAGTGCACCTGCTTACTTAGCAAAAGCTATTGTATTGAGGAAGTGGGACAAGTCTTAACTTCACTCGCATATTCCTCAATCCCCTTGCATCTTTGGTTATTTCCCAATTTACAGAATATCCGGATGAATGCAGTATTACATAATAATCTGTTCTTTTAAAAGCTTTTTTTTTTGCGTAACTGGTCACTTAAAGTTTTTCTTCAGCTTCAAAGGATACCTTTTGAAGATCTGAAAGGCATAAGCCAACTAATAGGATTTTCATTCCTGCTCTAAGGAGCTGGTAGGGGTAGCTTTGGTGGAAGCAGTTCTTTTGGACACAACTGCCCTTACTTAAGGGAATCTTCTTAAGCTTAAGGCAGAAACTTATTTCCCCAACCTGCAAATAGTAGTTTCATGTCAGAGAACATTATAGTGCTAAATATTCAGAGGTCTGAGGCTTCATCTACCGATTTTCTCCCTGTAATTTTTATTTTCGTGTCATCCTCGAGAAGAAATTGCAGAAAATGCAAATTCAAGCCTCTTGCCTAACTGTATTTCTCCATATGAGTGCATAGATTGAAAAGGGTGCTGAGATTTGCATTGGAAACAAAATTTCAAGTAAAAAAAAAAATCCATTGTTACTGGAAGAAACTGCTTTGAAAATTTGATCTGATGGCTCATGAAGATTTTTGGTTGTTAAGTCGTATGTGTACAGACCAGTTATAATACATTTTTCTGGGTTTGAGAATCACTTGTAAACTGATTACAGGTCTGCGAAGGCACTTGCTTCAGGCTGAATGAATGTAGAAGCTAATTGTATATTGAGCATTTTAGACAAGACTTGTACAACAATACAGAAAGTGTTTTTCCACTCTTGCCCTATCTGTTGTTTATTTCTCTATTTTTCAGTGTCCCTAGAAGATGGGCCAACTATAGTCCTAAATATATTACCAGCTATGTTAGCAGCTCTGCTTTCCACAGAGAAACTCCCCTTTGCCAGATTGTCAACTGACTTTTGTCTATCCAGGTATAATCTTGGTTTTACAAGTTCCTGTGAAAATGGCAGTGAGATTTCAATAAATATAATTGTTAGAATTCTGGCTTACTTAATGTCTGTTTCTATGTGGAGAATCCAATATTATACCAAAGAATTTGAGATTTGAGTGAATAAGATTATTTTGAACGCTTCCAAAAGAAAAGAGGATAAAATCCCTCATCCTACTTGAAATGTTGTTTTGCAAACTCTTCTCCTGCTGCTCTAGAGCTATTTCATACTTTTTCCCCTCAAAAATGCACCACTCACAAAACTGATGTTTCTTTTTGAAACTTTGGCTTTGATATAACTGCCTCTCTTGACAGACATGGTTTCAAAATTTTGCCATTTATCTCTATTACATTTGTCTATTTTGCGTACTGATTTGCCTAGCAAAGTCTTGGTTTAGGAAAAGTCACCTAAGAAACTTCTATTGTGGTGAAATTTTGGAATTTTCTGAACAGTTTTCCCTCCTTCTTTTAAGCTCATACAAACTTTTTTCTGGTAGTTTAAATTTAACACAGCTTGAGTAACATTTCTTTTCATACCTCAGAACTTGTTTATGTGCCTTTCATTCACCTGGAAATTGTTGGCTGTACTGTGATCACAGACATATTTGTCAGCTCCCAGACCAGACTGAACTGGAAATGCTGAGTCTTCGGGTTTGAAGTGCTCTCACTGTTTTATAAATTGTACTGTAGTATCGTGCAAGAATAGCTTTTAAAGATCCTGTAAGCTTCAGAAATTGTACCCTTTCCTGTATCTTCATAACTTGTCGAAGTTGGGAGATGGTGGCCTTATGTCACTTCTCTGCCTGGGAGAGAACGGTGTCTACAGTGGCTGGAACAACAGTGTACACAGTACAAAACAGTAGTTGGAGCGCATACATTAACTTCTTGTTTTGCATTTGTCTTGGTATGTGAAGTACCAACCACTAATTCATACTGATGGCAGCATGCCAGAGGCTAGATATCGGTTCTTGTGTTCAAGGTATGCTTCGTAGTTAATTTTCTGTCTAACTTTTTAAGGTCTGCTCCTGTATTTGAGATCTTTTGTATAAGACATGAGTAATAATCATATGAGAATAATTAGAATATGCCTAAGCTGTGAAGGCTGAATTTCATAGCTGTTTGGAGTCCAGTGTTTACTTCCATTTATAAAGCATAAAATGAGAAGGCTCAGTTTTTAGATTCATGAAATCAGAGTAATTTAACATTGAATTCTCTCATTCCTGACTTCAGTGAAACAGTGTGGTTTGGTGAACGGAAAACAACTCATTTTTTTAGGTAATCTTTCAAACAGGTTAACGCAGGCTTTAGGTGCACAAAAAAGCTTCCTCCCTAGCACCTTATTTTCCTTTCTATCTTTTGTAAATTTTTTTTCTTTTCGTTTCAGAGGTAGAGCTTGAAGAAAAATAGTAAATGGAGGATTAAACATTCTTTTATTGTACTTTGCATCCAGATCACGCTTTTCTTCATGTCATCTGAAGATGCAGCTGTTCTTTCACATAGTTGATTCATGTCATCCACAATTAAAATGTCCTTGCTATTTAAAAAATGCTTCTCAGCATGTCTAAAAAGGTTGTCAAAACAATGGCTTGTTCACAGTGAGAGAAAAGCTCTTGATGCTTTATAGAAGACTGATGCAATGAATTGACTAGAAAAATCTGGTTTTATCTGATTTCTGATGAAGTCATGTATTTTCTTGTATCCTGATGGTTAGTTTAAAACCAGATCTTCCTAATTTGGAGCCAGAGATGATAAACTGCACTGTATTCAGGATTCCTGGGTTATACAACTTATTTACAACTGCTTCATACTGATCTTGTTCAACATTGTCACTTCTGTCAAACACTGCATTTCTTCCACCAAAAGCATTACTTTATAGGTATTGTGGGGTATGCAGTCCAAACTTTCTGAACTCCAGACATTTGATTATTGATGAAGTTGTGTTTTCTTCTACTATTACCGAGTGCTTTGAGGAAAGCAACACCATGAGGCTTGTTCTTGAATACTTGGTAATGTTTGAGTATTTCTAAAATATTGAAAAAAATAATACCTCTTGTATTATTACCTTTTGTAGGACTGCCTAGCTCCAGACTGTGACAGGTTTTTGTTTTGGCTGTCTTCTAGAACCCACCCTTCTCTCTGTAAAGCTTCCTGGGCAAGCAGTGGTTAGACCACTTTCTGGAACACTGGAGGACAGAAGACCGTTCTCTTTCTCAGTGAAAGTTACTGACTGCAATGTTACAGATGTTTTATGACTTGAAGGTGTTTGTGGTTTTTTTCCCAGTTTGAAGCTGTTACTCTCTAAATAATATAGTTTGTTGTGCACAGACTGGATATTTTTTATTGTTTGTGGGTGGAGGGTTATATAGATCCTTATTAGTGAAACCCAAGTATACACTGAAGCAGGGACTGGAACCCAGCTTGCTGCCTTGATTAGTAGTACTCGGGTGTGTACTTCTAGGTTTAGTCTTGCAGAAGCTGTTATTTCCTTCTGCACTGAGGCAGCTTCAATTGAAAAGTTTTGCATTTTGTAACAGTTGGTGGGTAAGAAAGATCCCTGCAAGCTGTGTTGTTGTGGCAGTTGAGTAGCAAGACCACCTGCCAGCTGTGCTTCAAATGAAGAGAGTTGCATGTTTCTTTTGTTTGAACTTTTTCAAAGCATAATTCACAATTAAAGATGGTGGATTTCAAGTGAGGGAGGCCACTATTTTTTCAGCAATACGAAAACAAGATGCCTGAATTGCACTCCTAAGTGGGTTTAGGGTAAAGGCATCTATTTTGCTTTTTCGACGGTCTGGTATGTGTGAGGAGACTTGTTAATCCTTCCTATATATTTGTAATTGCCACCTGTGCTATTAAGGGAGGAACATAAAAAGCCCTCGGGGCTTGTGTGATTTATTGCAGTTTCAAGATGCTTAAAAATTGAGTAACACAGTTGTAAACATTGCTATGTTTAGGTCCTTTGAAAAGACCAAAGTACCTAAATTCAATTAATATTTGATCTGGTGCACCTGTACCTCTTAAGCCTGAAGATTTTTTTTTTTTCTACTTCTAAAGGGCTAAACCATTCATCCCTCTCCCATTATCTGTGCTGTGCACAGATGTGCTCAGTGTGATTGTCATCATATTCCTTGGAGATGGTTGCAAGTCAGTGTGGCAAAGGGTTTATGACATTGATGTGAGTTTTACATGAGGACAGTGAACAGTTGAGTGCTTTTGCTTCTCTTTGAATCCCGATGACTCTACCATTTTCATGTTGCACATGGATGGAAGTTCATTGCTACAAACACTGATAAATGGTCACTATTTATCTTTTCCTTCTGCGTCTTCTGTTTGCTGATAAATACGTGATGTACACGAAGCTTGCCCATTTTTTGAGTCAGGCATCATGATGATAAAATACTTACCCCAATGAAACTGATAGGAATTGGCTTTAGATGTCCCATTTAACCCTGGATATGTCCTCAGTAATATCTGTTACCTTTAGAAGAATATACATCTCGTGTAGGAAGACCTGTTTCCATGCCAGTCACATTTTCCTCATTTTTTCACCTCATTTGAAGCCAAAATTCTCATAGTCTCATTATATTAAATGTCTATTTAATTGGTCACCTGTGATAAGTTACACTAACTTGTAATGTGCAATGCAAAACAAAACAAAAAAGCTTGTTAATGCAAACAATACTTTGAGGCATAGTACAGGTTGCTGCAGTCAAAAGAAATTTGCACTGTAGAGGTGTAAATGTGGTATTGTCAAGAAAACAATGGAGATGCTTCTCCTTCAGGGAGTGCTTTCTTATAACATATAAAATAAACCAGTCTGAATTTAGTCAGACTTGTGTCACCGTATCTTAGGATGTCAGTTTCCTGGTCTCCTGTGCTTCATGTCTGTCAGAAGATTAAGGAAAGAAAGAAGAATCACAGGAGAAACATAAAATCAACATGTAGTAGGACAATTAACGATCTATTCAGAGCTCATCACTGTACAAATTTAGATTGATTCTCTTTGCTACTGTCTTTAATTTAATGAGGGTAGCAGCTGCCCAGCTACTTACAGGAGTCACAATATTACAACACTATGCAGAGGGGCTTTGTTTATTTTTGCCAGCACAGAAGGTGGCAGTATATTCAGCAAGCAGTATTTCAGGGGAAAAACCTGCCTGTGTTGAGACTCTTCAATTAATTCCTGTGGCTTCCTCTCTTATGTCTTCACTAGTCTTCATTATTATAAAACTCATTTTACCATTAAATTGTAAAAAAAAATTTTTCCACAGATAATGGAATTAAAGAGAAGTCAGGGACAAGTCAATAAACCATTATGAGAATCACAAACATATTAGTTTCACAAAAATGATACCTGGCCTGCTCAGAACTACAGTTGTGTTGAGGTTTGTGAGAAGGATAATGATTTAGCAGTTGTCTTCTTTTTTTGTTTTAAAGGACAGTAACATAACACTTCCAGTTGATTTTTAGGTGCTGCAAGAGAGGTTCACTTCGGTCAGATTGAATCTGAGGTGGCTTGACTTGGTTAAGTCTCAACTGGTAGAAGATCGGCAAGCTCCTTCTGATGATGAGTTAATGTGCTTAAATGAAAATTTTGTTTTGAATTGACTCCTGTGGAAGGACACTATCTCTCCATATCCAGAAGCATGTGAACATTTGTAAATGTTCCACAAGTGAGTTTTGGAACCTTAAGGCTCATTAGCTTAGTGCTGAGATTCATAACTTTGACATAAAGACATAACTTTGACACTGTTAACAGGGGAATAATACCAGTACAGTATAACTGGGTGAATAGTTGGGTTTCAGGGTTTTGATAAGGTTGGAAATTTTCCTCCACAGTTTGAGTAAGTCAGGATGGAAACAAATTACTGTGTGAAGTTGACTTCAGTGTTTAATTAACATGAAGTTTAAGGATATTATTTTGATGCCAGATGTTTCTCGATGTACATATATATACACACACTTTAAAAGATAAAATTAGGTAAATGGTTATAAAATTTGTGACAAAATTCACATCACTTTGTGAAGACAGGGTACTGAAAGGCATGTTTATATACAGTGACTATGTTCTTTGAAATAGTGATGCTCCAAGAAGGACTTACCTATTTTAGATGACCACATGAAAGTTTTGTGGTTTTGAGCAGCTTTAGTGAGCAGCTGACATTTGTTATTCCTCAGAGTGACTACTCAGAAAATTCTGCATATTGTGCTTTAAACCAGAAATCTATCATGTGACTTGTTGACAAAGACTTGCAGCAAAAATGGTTTGTAATTTAATTTTATTTCTTAACATTAAGGAGTTCCAGTAGTTAAGCGTTAGTGAAATCTGCAGTTTATTTCCAGTTACAGAAAATAAGACTGGTGATCACAATGGAAAGTAGTTGAACAGCTTAAGCAAAGTACTTGAAACAGGAATTACAATTGGCTGAAATACTGGTGGGACATGTGTTTGGTTCTTCACCTTGGACTTATTAACACTTTTCTGACTCTAGGTGAATGAGGAAAACAGATGCTGGGGTAAAAAAAAAAGATCCATTGCATTGGTATGATCGACTCATCTGGTTGGGAAGAAGTTTTAACCAAAAAAGAAGTCATCAGTGAAAGATCCCTGAGTAAGTAGTTCTGTTCAATAACATTAATTACTCATGTAAGTAAGTCTCACTTAGCAGAAGAATCTTACTTGTAGTGAAACTGGGTAGAAGAGCTGTACCTTTTAAAAAAATTAGTTTATTAGATGACATTAAAAATGTCATTCCTGTTATAACTGTGATTTCAGTGATGACACTGTGGCACTACTGATTCCATAGGTATATTTGAGTAATGCTGTTAACACAAATGTTGACTGAACCTTTGACTACGATGTGAAAAGTACTCTACCTTGTGTGGGGAAACTGTGTAAATCCATTACTTGATTTATTGCTTATCTCCCATATATTGGTAACTTTGGCCCTGGAAGGAAATGTCTGATTGGGAAGGAGTGTGGAAGATCCCTGTACAACCTTGGAAAACTATGTTTAGGCTGTTGTGACATAGCATAACCATTTATGCTAAATGTTGAATTACGTGTGAATGTTACTTAGTTTTCAGATTCCTGACACTCAAGGTAGATTTTAAAGCTTGTCTGTTATGTTTCAATAAACCTTCTGACCTGCTGCTCTCTAAGCATTAGATTTACCCAAGGGCATGCTTGCTACTGCTATTCTTCTGTGTCTCCTACATGAACAGATTGGCACAATGTACGAATAACCCCAGCCATGCAGAAATAGAGACCTGCTTTGCTCTTCACTTACTTCCCTGGGGCACATCAGATACTGAGACGCTCCCCGTAATTTTTATATACCCACAGGGAAAATGTATGAAGAAATTCTACTAGAAGGAGAAAAATTCAAGCATGATAAACCACTGAAAACCAAACAATCCTCTTCCAGTTACACCTGTTTCCTCTCCCGTTTTCATTTCTGAAGTTAAATGATGAAAGGATTATGTTCTCCTCCTTCCTGTATCACATTAACACTGGGGAAGACAGTGGCTGTGTTTTGCCTTCCAGTGTTCTTTCAGTATAAAGCAACTGTGAAGAACAAGCCCATCAGGAAAGAAAGTAACACACATTTTTGATGGACTCTTCTTTATAGTTTCTTATTATAGGAAGTTCTGAGGAAAGTGTCTTTGCCAGTAATAATTAATTTAGTTGTGTTGTTCTTATAATGTAGTCCATAAGAAAAAAGGGATGGGTTTCCTAAGAAGTTTTTGATCTGAAACTTAAAGCATCTTATCTAATAGTTCTTGTAATTTTTATAAACTGTGATTAGAGATTGTTATTCCTGGGCCAAATATGTTATCCTTTCAGAAGTTTTGTAGGGGCTTTCTGTACACACTGAATCATATTTATATCCATTTTTCTTGATATCTATGGAATTATTTACTTCACTGAACTGCTGTGACAGGAGGTCTCATGAATTTATTTTGCAGTACATAAAAATACAGTCCCTTTTATATATCTAATATATATTGTAATTTGTTTCACTAATTGAGTTTGTACAACACCCTAGCTGGCCACCCTTTATACAGTGGGAGCAGTAAGTTTCCAAGTATTTTCTATCTGCTATAGTTGTAGAGTAATTTTTTGGAGCTTAACAATTTTGAAGTAGACACATCTCTTCAGAATTAAGTTTGCATTTTTTTTCCCCTTCAGTAGGCCAGAATTTACATTGCAACATGGTTTCTTTGTGTGTGTGTTTTTGTTTGTTTGGCTTCTTAGAGCTACTTTCCAAAATACCTGTATTCTGTAAATCTTCACAGGTAATCTGTGCATGTTACTGAAATATATACTAAGATAATACACATTAATCACACAGTAAAAAAAAAATCCTAACACAATTTCAACGTCTGTTTTGTAAGCTTACAGAGCTGGAAACACCAGGATACCTACTGGATATGTGCATGAGGAGTGATAAGATTAAACTAAAAACCCTGCAACACAGTTAAGGAATTGTCTTGATTTCAGAGGCTTACATCTCAATATAATAAACGTAATAAATATATAATAAATTCTGTACATAGATTAGGGAAGACAGGCATTTAAGAGGGCAACCTTAGATAAGTCATGTGGGGGGTTTTTTTGGAAAAAGCAGGCGTACTTCAATATTGATTATAGGTTACCCCTTGTTTTTCTGTTCATTAATAGCAGTCACTTGGACTGGATGTGAAAGGCAAATTGAAAGATGTTTCTCTTAAGAGTCTCTGTGCAACCAAGATGTTTTTAGAAGCCTTACTATACATCATTATCCTGACATTGTACAAATCAGGAGTGACAAGTCCAGCACTGTTGTTTGAACAAATAATCTTATATGACAGTGAACTTCTATCTTTCTCAAGAGCTCCCTTTTCCCAACAAAGATTTCAGTGTACACTTGCCTAAGAATTATGGGAGTTCCTATGCTCACAGCTGGGATAAAAAGCCTATGATGTTATAAGGTAAAAAGCCCATGATGTATATGTATGAACAGCAGCTGTAGTATCTGCTACTTACCTGTACTTGCCTTGGGACATACTCAGTACTACCAATGATGTCCATCATTAGGGGTACAAGTATCAAGAGCGATGCAAGTTCTGCTCCCCATTTGGAATCCAAACATGCAGAAATGCACAAGAAAGCATCAAAAGCCTAGTAAAGGTGCACTCATGTGGCACTGCTAGTCCCGCTCCTTCTAGTTAGTGCTTATGGCTCACAGTCATTGTATGTATATTATTTTCTTCCTACTCCTTCTCAATTTACAGGCCTTTGTCACTTCTAAGTGATTTAACATGTGCTTTGATTTGTTCTGCAGTGGACACACACATGTGCTGTTGTTCTACATATCAGTACCAATGTCTCTGTCCATTGTTTATAGATCAGGAGTAGAAGCAGCAGCTGTGTATGTGCATGTAAAGGGAGTAGGCAGGAACAGCAAATGATGTAGTGGGACATATGTGAAAGAAAAGCAAGAAGACAGCAGAATAGGTCATGGCACAATTGTCCTTCACCCATCAGCAGTTTCTTGTCCCTTCGAACTTAAGCAGAGTTATCTGGGGGTCTCAGAGAAATGGCCATATTAGCCAGCCTGTATCCCTGACAAAGTGGAAATGCTCACTGCAGCACACTTTTGAAACTTATCTGTGATAGCTTGAAGTAGTTTCACAATATAATTATTTGACTGAGGGAAGACCTCAATAAGGAAGGTCTTACAAAAACTTCCCTTTCCTTGTCTTCATCGTTCTACTTCTAATTCTTGTGTGTCACACTAGATAGATCTTCTCCTCTTTAGAAGCTGAATCTATCAAATATTCATGGATATTCATACTTGCTCTTCACTGTTATAAAAAATCTATGTGTTTAACTCCTAATCTTTCCCCATAAATCAGTTTCTCAGTGTTATCATTCATGTTACTGGTGGTGAATATTACCAGAGCTGCACATAGCCTTTCAAACGGGATCACAGCTAATAGAAATAATGATTGTTACTTTTCTGCAGTGTGGTTTCACCTTCTGTAGTCACCAGGAAGACTATATAAACCACCAGTAGTACGTCCTCAGGTGTTTCTTCCTTCTTTGTCAAGTTGGATTATTAGGGTTTGTTTCTATTTCACTCAAGTTTAACCCCTTGCATCTTAGCAAGATGCATAAGTGATTTAGCTCAGAGTGATCCCCAGCCTACATCTCTGAGGTAACACATTGGCTGCAAGATCCCAAGGTGTTCCTTAGAGCAACAAAGAACTAGCACTTTTAATGTTAAAAATGGCATTAAATACCCTCAAATCAAAACTTTTTCAAGAGAAAGCTGTCCTGTAGATTCTTCAGCTTATGAATGAAAAATACTATATTATTGCTTGTCCATTTTATTATAATAATGATTTGGTGTGATTTATAGTTAGAAGAAACTCAAGTAGGCTTTTAGTGTGCTGCCTTTATCTCTATTTCTTCTCTTTGTTTTAAATTGGTTATTTTCCTCATTCAAAGCTTACTATTAAAATATTTTTAATCTTGAATTCCATAATGGCCCTATTTTTATAAATGTGTATCTGAAAATATAAAGAAATCAGCAATCTATTTTTTGGTGGTTTGTTTTTTTTTCTGTTATTTGTATACCAAAGACGTCAGCCACTTCACTAGTAATTTTGCTGTGATCCAGGTGTTCAGAGCTGTTGTGACTGTGTTAATTTTATATGGCTTTATGCTGATGCAACCATCCTTGTATCATTCCCACTTTTGGTTTGTACGAATACTGGTATTTGCAGATATAAATCTTAAAAATAGTAATTTCTGCCTGAATAGCATTTCAGAGCAAGTAAAGAATGAATCCATTTGAAATGCATTGTCAATTTTCTTAGTATGCATTTTGCAGCTCATTGTGCTTTTAGCCTTGACATTGCAACGGATGGAATTCCAGGCCATATTCTCAGGCCCTCTCTGTTATGAAATAAGTCAACTAAGATGTATCCTCATCTTTTTGTACTTGCTTTCACTGGTAATGCTCAACAAGTTTCTTATAATTTTAAATATTTACCACTTTTCTTTGAAAATAAACATACTGCAGTGCACAAAAACTTGTGTTGGTAGTAATTTTTACCTTTTTGTAGGTGTTTTGGTATGTTTGTCAGTAATGCCCAGATTTTAACAAGAACAAGAAGTAAAACATTAGGGCAAAGAGTGAATCTTTGAGATAACTTGTTTCTGTCATGAACAGGTAAAAAAATCTCTACTGAAAAGTGGGGTGCAAGAGAATTGTTATTTAGTTAATGAGGAGGTATATAAGATGAATTACTGTTGAAATAAAATGCATGTCTTTCTGCAGACCTTGTTTTCAGGAAGGAAAGCTATTCCTTTTCAGGAATGTCATAAATCATGTGTGTATTAGCGAAGATAGCATGCCTCTATGAAAAGATAAAATACTCAAAGAAAAGCCATAGTGGTGTAGAATGCAGAGTGCTGCTACATTATAAAGAGTACTCTAGAAATTGTTGGAACTGTCACAGTACAATTGCTTAGTGTTCGGAAGAACTCTCTGAGGGAATTATTTGATGGAGTGAGAAAACTATGGTTTTGCTTGGTATTCAAGCCTTATGTGTACCATATAGTGAGAAATTTAATGAGAAAGTGTTTTCTAGAGTAAACCACTTCATAACTACAAGAATGGTGCATAAAAATATGCCAGTTTTGCTATCCAGACCATATCAAATAGGCACAGTGCCTTTGGGAACTTCATTTCTCATCCATTATGCAGTTCTTTCTTTGGAAATCCACACTGGTGACTCTGAATGATGTGGTTTGCTGCTCTGTCTTCAGTAGTTTAAACTGAAGGGCTTAGAACTGACCTTTAAGAGTGATTGTCTTTCTCTTGTCGTCCGATGAGTGGGATTGTTGAAGAGAGATTCCTCTGAATAAGTAAAGGAAGAGATGATAGGCAGGGGACTCTCAGTGTTACAGGATTCTGTGGCTGCCCTTTGTGCAAAGCTTTGACCTTTCAGACATGCAGCTAAAGCGTGGGGTGTTTTTTGTTATTGTTTTTCAGACAGCCAAGCCTTAGCTCATACATTTATTCCACAGCAGGAGTATGCAGGAAGGTGTTTCTGTAAGTGCTGGTTCTGTCAGTTCCTTTGACTCTGATGTTAAAGTTCTCAGTGTTCTCAGTTCTAGTTCTTTGTTTCACTTCAGCTCACAGCTACAGTTGTAAAGAAACTTCCAATAATCTGTATGTTGAAATAGATGCCACTTGCACCAGCCTATCAAAGTTTTGACACCAAATCTCTGGCAAATTTTTATCTTCAAAGTGCACAAATGATAGAGACAAAAGCTGTATGTTTGTCTTAGTTATTGCTGTCTTATTGCAAAGATCACATGTGCTTGAGATTTTGAATATTGATGTGTCAAATTTTTCAACGTGGGGAAGGCATCTTAGTATCAGCTGTGGTTTCACTGTTTCAGTTGAAAAAAAAAAAATGTTTTACCCATTCAGACAAGATTGCAGACTTTGACCCAAGCATTTAAAGTATGTGCAAAGTTATAAGCAACTGAAAAAAAAAAAAAAAGTCTTATGATTTAGGTAAGGGAAGATAAGGAAAGATCTTAAATAGTGTCTTCGTAAGTCTGTTCTATATGTGAAAATGAACTTCAAGCAATAATCAAGGATGCTATTGCCTTGGAAGCTGGCAGAGCTTTACCAGAAGCTCACAGCTTGACAACATGGTTATGTATTACTGGTACCCTTCTCTTATGAAATGCTCACAAAACTGCTGATAAGCAGTGCTGATTATGAGGGAGGATGGAAGTCCTGTGTAGTGGTGTACAGACTGGGACCTAAACTTTCTTTGCTTTCTTATTTAAAAAATCAAAACAAATAGTAAAGGAAATAGCTTACTCTGTGTAAATATCAAAGGAGCTTGGACAATCTTATTTGCTTACTTGCTGACAATTGCTGAATTTGAAACTTACCCACTGTTGACTTTACAACACAATGCCTAAATATTGCATCTGTTTTTAATTTTAATAAACTGAGCCTCGGTAGGAAAGCCTTGACTCTTCAGTAGTGTGTGATGAAGATGAGTAGGAGTTCATCTGGCTGTCTAAATGTGGAAAAACATGCTGACCTGCTTATTCTTGATGTAGCCTTTGCATTAAAGGAAATTTGCTTTACATTATGAAGCTTGCTGATGTCAGAAGGAAAAAAAAATTAAGACCAGATGGCATGATGCTAAATAGAGCTGAGTACGAAGTGTGCATGTAGAAAGAGGCCAATCAGTTTTTGCTGAGACTGTATAAGTGTGAGAAGGAAGAAAAATATTTGCTTTTCAATTCATCTTTCTTAAAGAGATGCAAACTGTATATATGTTATAGCTGAGCAGAAACCTACATGAAAAAACCTCTCACTGCTTTTAGCTGGATGGTTCTGGTGTTAGTTTTTGTATTTCCCATCTCCATCTTTTTTTAAAATTGACTGTTTTCTGGAACCTTAATTTCATAGGTAAAAAAGGATCAACCCTCTAAAGATGGAAGAAAAACTAGTAGATTGCATGTTGGAGATAGACTGATTGCAAGTATAGTAATTGTTCTTAATTTGTTAAAATCTTCAAGCGAGCAAAAATTGTTAGTACAGTTGAGTAGGCTGGCTACTCATTTAGCTAGAAAGGACAAATACGTTCAAATTTGTAGGCACACGTATGTCAAATTAGGTTACTAGTTGAAGATTTGGTTTTGAATAAGAACTGTTGAATCTTTTACAAGTTTCACTTTATGAATATCAAGGAAGAAAATCTTTAATATTAGTTACTTCTGAACTTTAAGCAGGAATACCAGGTGTTTTCATCAGTAATAGTTTTCTTGAAACAAAAACCCAGGCAATCCAAAATGTCTTGCTGAAACTGAGGTTGATTTCTTTTATACCATTTTACCATTTATTCCAAGATTGACTCTAGCTTAGATTCTGATTTTTTTATGTATTGTGCATAAAAAATAAGAATCATGCCTACATTCTTGTTCAGTTAGAGACAGGTCGTGTAGCTTTTATTTTGTACATTTCTACATGTAGTAATGCTGTGCATCAGTGCTCTCACTTTTGGTGTAAGTTTACAATGTTACATGAACATAGCAAGATCTGTGTTTTTATTTTTTTTTTTAAATTTGTATAAGCAAGTTGAAAGCTCAGACGCACATTATGATTCTTCTTCAGTAAAACCCTGTCCTTGACTAACAGGCTTTTTGCTGTATAAACTTTCAGTTTTATTTGGTATGGCATCTGCACTTGCATCTGGAAATTTCATTTAGGCCTGCGAACAGATGATGCAATAACTGCTTTGATAACTATTGATTGATTTTTATTAAAAATAGTTCAACCAGAAATATATGAAAAGCTTTTAAAGTTATGACAGCTGACTTTCACAGGTGTTGATTCAGTTTGCTCTAATATTTAGCATCCACGAGTGTTCTGATACTTTTCTATAATTTTTTTTTTGACTTCTTAAGTTTTGTGTCCTCCCTACCCCCACTCCAAAAAAGAATAAGGTGATAGTGTTTAGAAAATGGCATGTACAATGTATTACCTAGGTACATTTTGAAACCTGCTCACTCTGCAGTAGCATGGAATATGACTCTAAGGAAATACCCTGTATAATAATGTAGTGAAGAAAAATAGATTTGTTGTGACCTTTAAGTAGAGCTTTTCTGTTCTGAGCCACATTATTTTGTTAAATACAAGGGAACTGGAGCCACTCTGTGACCTTTTGCTACCATGCAGCTTTGAGAAATGGCAAAAGTAATTCTGATGCTCAGAAGTTCCATTGCATGATACTGTTTGTTTGTTTGGTTTTGGTTTTTTTTTTTTTTTAAGAGGAAAAAAACACCAAAAGACTCAACCTTGAAAAGATGCAGACTTGTAGTCCTATATGAGAACAATGGAACCATCTTCAATATTGATGTACATTAAAGCTACTTCTACAGCAACAAGAATGTCTGAAGTTAATCGCAATTCATGTTGTCCTCAGCCCTTTTTGATACCAGAGGTGCTTAATGCCTCTGAAGAATGGATTTTCACCTCATCAGTCCCTTCAAGAAAGGAAGCTATAGCAGAGAACTGATTAAATTATTTATCCTAATTTTCAGGACTTCTCTGAATCTGCATTTGTAGCTCTGTATCTTTGCTGTCAGAGCGTAGTTCACTTTCAGTTGGTATATCACTCATATCTTGCTAATTGAGAGATAATAATGTTCAGAGGAAGCAGAGGTGTGCTTTGCTTTAAATATTGATGTTGTAATTTAATCTTCTTCCTTAAACTCTTTTCCCACTCTGCTGCTCAGTACGGGGTTACCACTGAATGGTGATGACCTTCCCTGGGGTGCCAGATCCTGTAAATGTGGACCCATTCAGAACCAATCCTTCCTCAGAACTGGAGTGTTGGGTGCATGTGTGCCACTCTGTAGCGCTTTGCAAAGCTCTTCTCATTAACTACACACTAGGATAGATTCAGAGTGCTCAAAATATTTTGTCCAGAAGCTACCTGGGACTCAGGATTAACTCTAAAGTGTCTCTTTTATTAGTTTCAGGTATCAGGCTGCCGAATGAAGCGGTTCCCAGGCTGTCTCCTATGGTTATCCAGAGATGAGATACAACTACTAGACAGTCTTGGACCTTAAGTGTGTCTTTCTATAATTTATATTGAAGATTCTTCATGTAGATATTCCCCTTATCTCCTTTAGCAGAGAGGATTTCACCTTTGTGCTTCTGACACTCTTCAGTTCTGATCATTGACCTGGTTCTGAGTATCTCCAGTCTGACCTGTTTCTTTAACGTGTGAAGTTGCATAGCAATAAATAGATAAAAGTGACACTTTGGGAAATGTGTTTCCCAAGCAGGTGGACCTCAGCTATCCCTATATCGTTTCAGTATAAAACCACAATGTATTCACCCTGTGCAAGAAACTCCTTTTCTGGCAAGAACGGCTTAGTATTACTGACTTATATTTTTCCAGGTCATGTATGGATTTAGAATTAGTTGAACAAACCTGTTAATGGGAACAGGGAATCCAGTCAAGTTTTTCAGAACTTGTTTTACTAGTTTTTTAAAACTACACTCAATGAGAAAATGAATGTTTCTGATGTTAGTGTTAGAACTGAAGCTGGGGAGCTGTGTTAGTGATGAATGTTCTGAGTGGTATGTGTCAAGTTGCATTCAGACCATGAGAGAGATTGCTTTATTTTGATCTATGTGAATGTGTCTTGTAGAAGGAAAGGACTTCAAAAACACTCCTTAACTTTTTAAAGCACTGTCTAAAGACTAAAGTCTTCTTTAGAAGAAGAGATAGACAAATGGTGCTGGGAAAATTAGCTCTGGACCCCTTTGCTACTTGGACCCACTGCTGTTTCCAGCAGATGGGTTCTCAGAGTTTGTAGATGATAAAGATAAATAATGTGCATACTCTGTGTACTGACAACTGACACTGTTTTGTTTTTAAGCCTCAGTTCCCTCCATTTACCACTGCAGCTCTCTTCCTCTTCTGCCCTGGGCTTTCATGAGGAGAAAAGCACTGCAAACCATTAACCAGAGACACATCTTAGTTGCTAATCAAGGACCAGGTAGATTGAGGGATTGGGAAAAAAACCCTTCAGTCCTAGGCTACTGAGTTTCCTGATACTGAATGGGCAAAATCTGAAACAGCTTGACCAGATATCATGACCTGGAAGTGCGTGTGATGTTCGTTGTAAATTCTCCTCGGGCTGCACAGAGACACTAATCCATGTGTCAAGGAATTCTTATGCTTTATTGTATAATCCCCTAACTCCAGCAACTAATTAGTCGTAGAAGTGTTGGCTAACAAGCTCTCAACTTGTGTAACTAACAAACTCCCAACTCCCACAACAAACTTTAAGTATGGAGCAAGGGATAGAATACAATTGCTACACTTTCCAGGATAAAACAAAGGAAGAGAGAAAGATGGTGAAGAGAGAAAAAGAAAGGAAAAGATCACCAGTCCTTAGATCCTGCCTCCTTCCTGATGCTGTGGATAGTCTGGATGTGGGGTCAACAAAGGAGAGTGAGCACAGGATGGATCCACTTCCTTTTATAGTTAATCTGGTGCATACCTCTTATATAAAATGGATTTTTCTCGCCATATTGTTCATGCATGTGTGGTCAGCCCTTTAGAGCCCTCCAGGAAGTGACTCAGGAAGAGCTGGGAGTCTGTGGTGGTCCTAGAGCTCCTTTTAGTGAGGTACCCGGGACTCGACCCTCCTCTTGGTGCAGGTGCACTGAGAACACGTCTCAAGGCAGAAAAGGAAGTTGACTCAGGACAGCGCTGCCCCACCTCTGCAGGACCCTCTCTTTCAATCACAACTTTCCTGTTGCAACAGTCAGGATGTTTGAGACAAAACATGCTTACATGCCTATGCCTGGTCCTCCACACCAGCCAGCCAGTTCTCCCAGCTAGGGTACGCACAATACCCGAGTCATGCTTGCTTTGCAAAGCTGTATCCAGAAAATAACTCTGAGATAGTGGGGCAAGGCAGCATCGTAAGCAATTGTAAAAGGATTGTGTTTTCAGTTAATAAAGTGGCTTTAGGGTGCTTTTGTTTGCTTTTAGGGAAGTGAAGTGGACAGGAAAGAAGAAGCATTAGGAAAGTTGGGAGACCCTTGACTATGTGACAGTGTGGCTGGGGGAGAAATAATCTCTAATGGTTAACAATACAGATGTATTAAGGCAATGAAAACAAGGATAATGTAAGGGAGAGTAGTATTGAAGTAACAATATGCCTGGTGGCTTGGCAATAATGGAAAATAGAAGGCAATATGGCATGGTTGAAAATACAAGTCTTTAGAGCTTTTTAGCTTGCTGGTTAAGGGATCAATACCTCATTAGAGAATGTGTCTGAACTTTGTGGATGTGGAATTACTTTCTGAGAAAGGAAACTGAGAATTATTTCTGGCAAGATCTACCATCTGAATTAGAAGGAAGCAGGATATTTGGTGTGCTGTGGAGCACAGTTCCCTATTTGTATTGATTTAGAGTTGGTGGTAGCAATTATGATGTGTTTTACTCATACTGATATAAAACCTACCAGGCTTCAGTCTGAGCTTTTAGTTCACCAGTTAGTGGAGCTTCTTCAGTCTGCACTCATTTGCCAGTTCATTAAACTGAAACTTTCTATCATGACATGAGGTACCCGTCTACTGATCTGCTTGAGCGCAGCTGATGTCCGATGTGGAGAGGAGGCCTAATTTCTTTTACTTGACATTGACAGCTTGAAATGTGGCAACAAAAAATTACATGTAATGCCTGTAGTCCTGAAACACATGTAAAGGCATCCCTTTTAGTCTGTCTGCTTGCTTGCTTTCTTGATTACCTTCTTTCCTCTGATGACAAGATCTCTTTGCCTAACTGAATGTTTGTCCATGATTTGGAATTTCCGTGCTTTTTTGTGATACCACTTGAGGAATAATGCAGTCCTGTTTCCACACATGAGGAGATACATAAATTCCCATCTGATGACACAAGAATACTTGCTATAATAATACTACAGCAATTGGGTTTTATAGTTAAAGTAAAAATCCAAGAGCTGCAGCTCATATGTTACATAATTAATAATACCTCACTTTGTTTTCCTTTTGTTTGTTTTAATTTTGTTTAACACCCAGCAGCAAATTGACTCCAAATTGTTTGTTTAATTTGTGTGAAACAAGTAAGGCAAGGAGAAGTCCTGTGTTCACTGAAGGTTAGTTACAGTGCTGGAAAAAATACAGACTAATCAAGTTTCACTGCACCTAAGAACAAAACACAATCTTTGGAACATTTTGAGGAAGGATATACTGTGTCTTAGATCTAAAATTTCCAGTCCTTCCAGTTTGAAAATCCTGGAGAAAAATTTTTCACTTACCATTATTAGGGGAAAGTGTATCTAATCTGACCACTAAAAGTGGATATTGAATAAACAATTACATTCATTTTTAGCTTCCTGCCAAAGTTCTGTCTATATTGCTGTGTGTCTTCTGAATACACAGAGCTGCTGTTTTTCTTTCAACCCTAAGTATTAACTTGAGTTCATCAGTATTTTTGCCTTGGTTCATTTTTTTCATCCCTTGTTGATACCTTTTGATTCTTTCAAGACCATTCTCCTTATTTGTGTGATCTAGCAGGAAGGTCATTACATTTATCCCAATGTCTGTGGCTGATAGTTAAATCTACAACATGAGAAGATAAAATGAAACATATTACTTTCTGTCTTGGTTTGCTACACAAGATATTCTAAAGAGAAACCTACCTATTTGCTACTGTGAAATGGTGGCTTGACTGTACTGAAAATTGCATTAAAATGTTTCAACTTTTTTTTTTAACTTGAGTGATCATGCTGCAGTGTCCCTATTTATCAGTCATTGTGTCTTACAGACATACCTACTCTTATGGACTGCAGTAATGAAGATTAGGCCTGTTCTGTTTGAGAGTGTTAAGATTTGGATTTTGTTTCTAAAGAAAATACCTGGCACTGAAAGAGTTTCCTTGTTTTATCAGAGCAGGCAGTTAATCACTCATGGGCTACAGGGGCTGCTTTTGCTGTTTTGTTTGCTCCTGGGCCACATCTTGTTGCTTGGGTTGTTGCAGCATATTGCATCATCCTGTCCAGAGCTCATGCAGAAATGTTAGTAATTCATCTTAGCATTTTCCTGTGTCAGCTGAGGTTGCAAACCAAACTAACATCATTTTTCAAAGTGCCACTTTAGATGGCAAAGAACTGAATCCTGTAGTCCTTACTCAGCCAAAACCAAAAATCATGTTTGCCCATTTAACAGTATTGAAACAGACTCAACTGTCTATAGAATTAGTGTTGTGAAGTTTACCACTGATTTTAGTTACTTTAGTTATTTTCTCTCCGTATTAAGAATGAACTGCATTACACTGTAGATTGTTTTTTACACGCTTGTAATATCTGAATGGTAATTTGAGATGTGGAATTTTATATGCTTAGATTTTAATTCTATAATTGACTTGAAAATGCTGCAAGTAGTAACATTTTTGACTTATATTTTGGTAATAGATCAAGCCTTGGATACTTTTCCCTGACTGGGGATTGTATGGGATTATCTTTGACCTGCTGTCCTAAGGTAACCAGAATTTTGACTGGATTGTTTGTCAGGGTGATGATCTAGAAGATTGCCTTCAAATTTCATGAAATAAAGTAGCTAAACAATGAAAAATCCTTTTATGTTCCAGGGAACTGAGTGTTCACAGTGTCAACTCAGCCCTATTTTTAACCACAAAATTCATAACAAGGAATTATTAATAATGGCCTAACCGATTTAGAGCATATGCTTTGTTAGAAGTTAGAGGATGTAGTCCCTAATAAAGCATGCTCTTCTCATTGGATTCTTTACTGTTGAAGAAGTCTTGTTTGCTCAAAACTGTTCTGCTCTTTCAGTAGCATCAGTTGATCTAGTGAGGTATTACCACTCTGTAAAACCTCTGCCTTGCTTTATTAGAATACAGTTAAAAATATTAATCAGTCATGAGACTCAAATCTATAGAAGGTCACAAGTTTCTGCTCAGAGCTATTTGTTATATGGTTAAGATAGGCTTCTCTAGGGAGAAAAAGATCAGTTGTTTTTAGAGGAGTTTTAACTATTAGAGTTGCTAATGAAAGTGTAACTGATACAACTGAAACAGTCATACTTACTGTAAAATATAGCTATTTCTTAATTTAAAGGAAAAGCTATGGGAATGCAGGAAGTGCCCCCATATCTACGGTAAAAGAAATGTCTTTTTAGAGTTATTTGTCTTCCGCTCCAATAAAGCCACAGGCATTAATAAATCTTTTCTCACATGGTTGGCAGAATGATGACCCCCCACTTTGTAGATTGGTAAAAATGCAAAGATCAGAAAATTTAGGAGCTAATTCTGGCAGGCTGCACTACAGTTATCAGTTTCGTTTGGAGAGAGTGGTTTTGAGTGGTTCCATGACTGTTTCCCAACACTGTTGTGGTTTAGGTTGAGGTGCAGTTTGGGGTTGCACAGCTAAATACCTACTAGTATAGCCTGTTCTGAAAGGAGCTGTTTGATTACTTGGTGAAATCTTACATTACTGTATGATTGAATATCTCATTGAAATTGATTGAAACACCCAGATGCTTTAGATGTGTTAGGAAAGAGTCTATTTGCTCAGCTGCCATCATCCCCTGTAGGTTCTTGTGTTTCTGCTGCCAGTCATGTGTCCAGAGGGCTGATTCAACCTGTAACTAGTGGGATTCCACAGGGCTTCATCTTAGGCCCTCTGCTCTTCAACATCTTCATAAATGACTTGGATGGAGAACTGGAGGGATACTAAGTAGGTTTGTAGATGACACAGAAGTGGGAGGAGCTGTTGGCTCCCTCAAAGGCAGGGAGGCCCTGCAGTAAGACCTAAACAAATTAAGAGGACTGGGCAATCATCAACCATATGAAGTTCAACAAGGGAAAGTGCAGGCTTCTGCAACTGGGATGGGACAACCCTGGATGTGTGTACAGACTGAGGACTGAGAGGCTGGAAAGCAGTGCCATGGAAAAGGACCTGGAGTCCTGGTATATGGCAAGTTGAATATGAGTCAGCAGTGCCCTGGCAGCCAGGAGGGCCAACTATGTCCTGGGGGTCAGCAGGCAAAGCATCACCAGCTGGTTGAGGGAGGGGATTGTTCTGCTCTGCACTGGTGTGGCCTCACCTTGAATATTGTGTGCAGTTTTGGGCACCACAACGTACGAAAGATATTAAGCCATTAGAGAGTATCCAAAGGAAGGCAACAAAGATGGTTGCCCTTCCCTGAAGGGCTCTCCTCTGAAGGTTCTACAGGGGAAGCCGTAAGAGGAATGGCTGAGGTCACTTGGTCTGTTCAGCCTGGAGAAGAAGAGACTGAGGGGAGACGTCATCACAGTCTACAACTTCTTTGTGAGGGGAAGAGAAGGTACAGGCACTGATCTCTTCTCAGCGGTGACCAGTGACAGGACCCAAGGGAATGGTCTGAAGTTGCGTCAGGGGAGGTCTAGGTTGGATATTAGAAAAGGTTCTTTACCCAGAGGGTGGTTAGATGATGGAACAGGCTCCCCGTGGAAGTGGTTACAGCACCAAGCCTGACAGAGCTCAAGAAGCACCTGGACAATACTCTTGGGGATGGTCATGTGCAGGGCCAGGAATTGGACTTGATGATCCTTATGGGTCCCTTCCAACTCAGCATATTCTGTGACTCCCCAGGCCTACACTGCTATAGTTTCCCTCAAATAGGAATCTCAAACTCTGAATGCATTTTGACCAAATTCTCTACCATAAGTATTAAAAACATTGTAACACTGACATTTGATATGTGGCCCTGAGGTTTGATGGAGGGTCAAAACCAGCTATGTAAGATGTGAAGCAGAAACATGCCCTGAATTTTGTGTGTTTCAGACAATTGAAGCAAACACCAGTGCAAGACATGTTCTGGGATATATTTTCTCATTATCTTCTGTTACCTTTCTTTTGTTCTAAAAAAATATTTAGGGCAGGGTCTTGAGGCTGTTTTTAGGCCTCAGGGAGTTGCTGGCTATGAAAGTAGTGTGGCGGAGTCCCCTTGGCCACTGTATATAGATCAGAGGCCATACTTTATTGTGCCCAGTTTTGAAACATATGTTTATTTGGTCTCTGTTTAGTTGTTGGGCAAGTTGATTACTTACAATATTCACAGAGTGGTATAATTGTTCCCCCTTAACTCATCAGTTGCAACAGATAGAAAACCTTTCCTGATTTTGATTGTTTTTCAAGCAAAGCTGAAGGGGCTAACTGGCTTAAAAAACAGGGCAAAATGAAAGAGAGAATCTGCCTTTGCACTGAAAGCAGAAAGTTAGATGAAACTAGGGTTTTTTATCAGGAAAGCAATTTGGAGGTTGTAAGTCGTTTTTTTGATGGGTCTGCTATTTTAAGGACATCAAACAAAGCAGCACTGCTTTTCCACAGACACCAAATGAGTATGCAGTATTCTGAAGGTGTATAAAATGCTTAAAAGCCTGCATTCAGTGCATACTTTAGCCAAGGCATATTAATGTCTCATTAAAGAAATGCGTGAACTGAAAGTATAATATATGGAGTCTACAGGCAGCGGTCACGAGTATTGAGGCCATGCTGCTGAGAACACAGCTGCGTTGGGCAGGGCACGTCTCCAGGATGGAGGACCACCGCCTCCCCAAGATTGTGCTCTGTGGCGAACTCACCACTGGCTGCTGCAAGAGAGGAGCCCCGAAGAGGAGATACAAGGACTCCCTGAAACAACATCTCAGCCTCGGCCATATCGACCACCATCATTGGGCTACTCTGGCCTCCAGTCAGGAGGCATGGAGACACACCATCTATAATGCTGCTGCTTCTTTTGAGATCACCGGCAGAATCATTTCTGAGGAGAAAAGACAACTCAGAAAGAACAGAGTCTTGCCAGTTCTGCCCAAGGAGACTTTCCGTTGTGCCTTTTGCAACCGGACTTGTCTATCTTGCATTGACCTTCTTAGCCACCAACGCGCTTGTAGCAAGTGTGGGTAGAGTCCTTCTCAAATCTTCTTTTGTGAAGCCTAGCCATGATGACAGAGTGGCATCTCTTAGTAGATGGTCCCAATCAGTTGTAAGTAGTGATCAGTGGGAAAACACCTTATGAATGAAATTATCCAAGTATGTGGCTGTTTTTAATCTAATTTTGAGGACAAAATTGCTGGGCTCAGTAATACTGAAATTAAGAAACTTATACCTAAGGTAGGAAAAAAAGGAGTATGTTCCCTACAAAACCTTTGTGATGTATCTTTAAGTGAAGTGCTACATATAGGGGAAGTTTCAAAGTGCGCCATTTCTATTTTCTGCTACCTGTACAGAAGTGGGATCCGCAAGTCCTAATGCTTCAGAGAAGTCTAATCAATTAATAAATTACCATGAAGCATTATCTGTCTCCTACTGCATGACTGATAACAGTGTAATTGCTTGGACTGTCAGAACATACATCAGGGTATTTTAGGGAAGTGGTATTTGATCCAACAGATTTCTTACCGAAAACCTCAATAGCAGAACTGACTCAAAATATCTAAATTTATGTTCCTCAAAGAAAGGGTATGTTCTCAAAACTTATAATAGTGAATTAGTTGTGCTATGGAAATAGTTCAAGTGGTATCCAAGTATGTGAAGACTAGTGTGGGTTACAGTAGATTTTGAGTTTTTCAAAAGTATGGAATAGTTAGAGCTTTTCTGCTGCACTAAAATAAATATTCAAAGGACTGAGTTGTTTAAAAGTCCCTGTACTCAAGAGAGGTTCCTTTCCCTTTCAGGGTCAAGGGTTGGTTAGCCATCCTTTCTTAAGTCTTACTGTCATATATGCTGTAAATCTTTTGATAGTACATCTGGGGAAAGCACTCTTTTGAGGATCATAAGCGAGGGACTCCAGTTTTATAGCAGTGGCATTAGGAAATTGTGACAGCTAAAATAACTCAATATCTGTTGCTGACCTTTTTCAGTAATATTTAGTGTTGGAATGGTTGAATTTCTGAAATGATTGAACAATTGAAATTGTTTGGTGAATCAGGGCCTAAGGGGGATATTTAGAAACTGATCAGCAAATGTGCATCAGCCTCAAGTAGTTCAGTTTGGAAATTCAGTTTAGATCATTATTTGTTGTCAGAAAAACAGAGGATTACCTAGAAGCAACACGTCTCCATATATGGAGTGCTGATCTGTTTTGTTTGTGTCCACTGCCCTGTCATTACCATTCTTGTTCTTCAGTGCTCCTCTTTCAGATTTTTCTACTTCTCCAATGGGGAGACTTTGTTCCAGTAACCTGAACAGTATTGAATAAAGTTTGATGGTCTGTGACAATTAAATAGTAATAAAATTTATAAAAGTGACACAGAGTGGTTCATTTACATTGTTAGACAGAGAAGTATTTTACTGTGCTCACCTGTGCTTTTTTGTTTCCTTATCCAGGAATTACATGCATGGGCTAAATGAAAGTGTAAAGATTATTTACATTTGGTGATGCTAATTCAACTTACAGATAAATATTACTTTTTGCCTTTCCATTCTGTCTTCAGAATAGGGAAATTTTCTGATTTCCTGCTCCTTACCTCCACAAGGATGAGCAGGACAGACTCTCTGTGCTGACCTTGTATGAATACAAGTGATGAGGCTCTTAGCTACCTCTGTTGAAGTTGGCCTTGGCTTTCTGCCAGCTCCATGTCTCTTAGTATTTAATTTCATATTGAAGGGAAGAATAGAACAAAGGGTACTGATAATCTGTCATGCTTTAGGATGGCTGTTGCTTTCAGGTATGCTCAGAAAAGTTTCAGCTCTTTGAATTGCAGTAGTTGTTTCCTTTGGTGCCTTATAATGATTTGAGCTCTTTGCCTACAGATATTGTCCTAGGTACCCCTCTGACATGAGGTCATGTTCAGTGTTCTAATTCTTCTCTTCAAAGCACCTAGCAGCAATACGCCCAAGGAGGCACTGCTTTGCTGTGATATCCAACTGACATAAAATTCTGCAATAGATCATGACAAAAACATCAAATCTCTTAAGAGGGCAGTTGATGTGCTTTATTGCTGACATGGTTTTGGACAGCTGCAGATTCACTGCTTCTAAGATCCTAGTATAAAATTCACTTCTCTTTAAAATTATTTTTCTGGTGTCAGTGTGTAATAAAAAGAAATTCTAAATGTATGCTCTCAGCTTACTTCCAAGAAAAAAAAGGAACAGCAACATGTCAGTAATGCTCCTAATGTGTGGAGGTGCCCTAATGATGAACCTGGCATCATACCTGAATAGATGAACTAAAATGCACAGAAATTATCCAGGATATAAAGTAGGTCAAGACCTATTTCACATCCTCCAAAGGAAGGTGCAGAAAAAAAATTCTGTATCTTCTGTAAATGTTGCAAGACTGAGCACTCCAGTAGTTTGTAAATGTAAACTCAACAATTGGCCAAACTTTGAGACTAAACCCATAATCTTTCACCAGGCAATTTACTGCAGTTCACTGATTCCATGCTCTGCACAGCCAAACTGCTGTGTATTGCAACTTGTGGTTCAGTTCTTCTAGTCCTTTTTTGGTGGTTTTTGGGCACACAACTTGGCACTCTCTGTGAATGCAAACTGAGATATGATGGGAAACACTGTGCAGCTTTGTGCTCCTCTTGCATGGCATTGGGATTGGAGAGTGCTCACAGAGATCAAGCACTGATGTTCAAACATAAGCTCAGTCAAATTGGAATTGTTAAATATTTTCAGAATACAAAAATTGCTAACTAGAACTAGACACAGAAAATTAAAAGTATCTTTCTCACTTACTGGTTAGCAATGAAGTAAAATTGACAAATAAGCGCTACTCTAATTTTTTTTGTTTGTTTGTTACTTAGATATGTCGTGGTCTTCACCACAAGAGTTAAAATGTGTAATGTAGGTCATATAATGTTAACAGTATCTATGGAACATATTCTGCCTTGGAGCATGAGTGTGATGTAAACATTTAGAGAAAGTTGAGGTCATTCTGTGGTAAATAGTGAATTTCCTTTGACCTGAACCTAGTATCTGAAAGCTTAGAAATCTTTACCTTGGTCCTTGACTTTTTTTTCTTCCTAGTGTGTTATGCATAGTTTTTCCTAGATATCATCTGCGTTCCTTTCCTTTTACTTGGTTTTGTGTTTAAATTTCTGCATGTCTGACACTACATGCTCTCATAGTACTTTCTATGTTCCACAGTTGACTTAATTTTAATAATAACAAAAGGACCAATATATGAAATACAGGTGGATAGGTAGGCAACAAAGTAGAACAGTCAGCTTACAAAAGAGAAGTAATGCTATCAGCAAACAAATAGCAAGTCCCAACACATCTGATTTACTTTAAAACTTCTGTATTTTTTACACCTTGCTCAATATTTATCAGTTTCACCACCTTGAAATGGTAACAGTTGCTCTGAAAAATGACCTCAAGTTATTTAGTTTCTCTCTACTCTCTAAACAGTAACATGTTTTCTGCTGAAATGCCATTTTGTAACTTCAGTGATGATCCTTAGTAAATTATGACCTGGCCCTCTCTGTCGCATGAAACAGTGGGAAGTGGGTGGTTTTCTAGCATACCAATACTTTTCAAAATATAATGATGCCAACAATTTGCTTCATTAGAGGAACATGGAGTCAAAGTTGTAACTGCTTTGGTCTTGCAAGTGCCAAGGTTAGTATAGTCTAGGCCTCATTTGGTAGAAATTAAAATTTGGATCAAAGGTGTTAGCTCAGGCAAAAATAACTTATTTTCCCTTGCTCACAACCACTTACATTACATTATTCCTGTGTGTGTGAAAGGATTTGTTGAAGGGTTTTTGGCATGCTGAGCAGTATGGGTGAACACTTGAGAAAAAAAAAAAAAAAAGATGGTATGAGAATGGATACAGACTGTGGCATATCTAGTGAAATATTCATTAGGACCATTTAGGCAGAGAATTTGTCAGATATTCAGTGTACCCTGAGCTCTCTCTTCTATCCGTTCTGAGCCTGCAGTGTGCTAAGGCTGAATGAGCTTGGATTGAATGTGTGTTTAAGAAATATCAGACAGCCCAATGTTTTAGTCTGTTACAGTTACTGATTCTCAGTTAAACATAATTAACAACCTTGACTGTGCTGGTTGGACAGACCTTGTGAAAGAACCTTCACGTTTGGGACATGACTTGGGAGTCGTGCCACAAATATATTTCAAACCTCATCCAAACATCCTCTTGTGCCCACTCTGCCTTGGTAACAATCTCAACCTTTTTCCTCCCTGCTGTGCAGAGCCTAGCCATGTTTTATATGAAGTACTCTCCATACACTTTTTTTTTTTCATTTGCCCTCTTTCTGTTTTTATTTGTAGGTCTTCCATTGCTGAGAGTTTCATATTTTCCAGTCATGCAGTTGTGTGGCTGTATTGTAAGTAGGCATGATTACAGGGACCTCAGTGCATTTGCAATTAAGAACATTAGGGTCGGGACTTCACTGTTTAATCTTTCAGTTCTTCTAGGAAACAAGATTTTGCAGAGGGAACACCATTATATGAACAAACAGTAATAAAAAATATTTACTCCTCATAAAGTGAACTTGGGCCTTGATCCAGTTTTTGAAGCTTATCGACAATGCCTTTGCAAACCGGCAGGATTGTATCTGATTTAGCTGACACAGGACACATTTTCAAGTCTGTGTTCTTGGTGGGATTCCAGATCTTAGAAAAGTAAAGAATCTGGAAAGTTAAAAAATAAAAAAGAGTAACTGCAACGGAGTTGACAGAATGTGATATTGAATATATCCTGGATGTTTGTGGTACTGTTTGTAAACATGATCAATCCCATTTATCGTGCAAGTTAAACATGTCTAAATGTGAAGGTTTTAGGCTTCGTATTTTTGATGGGAAGCTGCACAGATGTGTGTTGCTTTTTCCCACCTTCCTGTTCTTTTCTTTCTCTGAGTAGTTCTGTACTGACAATAGAAACCTTACTATTCTGATAAAGCACCTGTAACCTAAATATTTAGAATTGTCTTTGATCTGGAAGTCTACCTACCCTTTCAAACCATTTTTATATTATGAAATATTGAAGTTTTGAATGACATTTATCATCCTTCCACTTAAGGAGGAAAATTCATCACTGGTAATAAATGGATACAGTGATACTGCTAATGCTGAAATAACATCTGCTTGTGGGACACACACACACACACGATGACTTTGGTCCAATATTGTTTTTTCCCTACGTCAGTAGGATTACATTGAGAACCATAATTTGTTTTTCTTCTACATAATACTGCTCGATATTCTCAGCAATTGAAAATCAGTAACATTTTATAAATAAGCATATCTTATAAACTCAAATATGTATTCCTTTGGACCTTTAAATCCTGCTTTCAGCATAAAAACAGGTTGTTGGTGTAGTAAATTAAAGCTGCCTTACTGCAGCTATTTTGTCCAATGTTCTATCACAGACCCATATTAATATTTTATCCCCTTTAATATCATTACATGATGCAGGCTTAATTTAAATAGATTTGACGGGCCTCTTGGTTGGCTTGACAACCGGAGGGAGAAATTAATGTTCTGCATTTAATCTCAGCTCAAGGCGCTAAATTATTTTGGAGGTTGAAGCTGTCATGCATATCATGCTAAATTATTGAATGTAATAACGATTAGCCTGGTATCTATTTATAGATTTTTTTTTTTCATTGTTTACTTCATGCATCTTCAGCTAATTTTGAAGGGAACATCTTAAGTTTTCCCCACGCAGTACAGTATTACTACATCTTTCACAGATGCAGCACTGGAGGTTATTTAACCAGCAGCAGAAAAAGAGGTGATGGAGTTGGCAGTCTTTAAAGCCATGGAAACAAAAGAACTTTTATGCTCATGAATTGTGTGGTGTACAAAGACTGTGTAACACAGTCTTAACTACTTCAGTTCAAAAGTATTTAACTTTGAAAATTCATAAAGGAAAGAACAGTTTTCTTGTTTTTACTGTTGTTGAAGAGACATAGATCCCAAGGATGATCGGAACTGCTAAGCACACAACTTAAAAATGGCAGCTTAGAGCTTAAGGACAGTGGCTTGCTAACTTAAGAGTACCATATGCTTCAGGAAAAATGTCATGCAGGATACACTGAACTATAAAATGCTATTAGCTGTTGTTTAAAGACTGCTATAATAGGAATTGTTACATTAAAGATAGAAATAATATAATTATTCTCACTGATGACAGTACACATTTGCATAGTTTTGCATCTCCTCTACTGTGTTAATTTGTTCTGCTCAATAATGTAAAGAAGTGGGATAATGTATATACTGATGAACAATGTTAGGCTATAGGTCGGTTTTTATAGTGAGGGCTCTGGGGAAAACTAGTCTCTAAAAGTGAGTGTGTATGACACCATCACTGTCTTCAGAATTGCCTCTTCTCTCTCCTGGCACAGGAATCAGTTTCTCTCTGATCCCACTGTCTGTGTTTTATTCTCCTCCTTTGAGAATGAAAATAAGAAGTACCTTTTCTGTGTCATTTAACAGCAATCCCAATATGATGCTCTGTGAAGTTAAGCTTCTGTTTCCCTGAAGTGGCATGAATTGTGACCAATGCATTATAAGGAAACGTGAATATCTGGAAGATATTGCCGTGTGTGGTGATGGACCAGAAATATTTCTGTGCTACAAAGCTGTGCATGCTTATCATAAAGTGATACTGTTGTACTGGTTGTATATGAGTTGACACGTTCTTTGTTTGGATGCATAGCAACAAAGAGAAGTCATCCTATGCTATATCTTGTAGGGTGCATTGATTCAATGCTGAATCAATAGTCTGCTGTATACTGTTTGGTGGACTGCAGGAGAATGATATAAATTTCCTTAAAATTAAATTTTCCTTTTGGTTTGTTTTTTTTTTTTTTTTTTTTTTTTAAATGATTCTCTAAACCCCAGCCCATATCCATTTCACACCAGCTCTTTGACTGCTGCAAGTTCATTGTTGTAGCATAGGACTTGAAACTTTCCTCTAGCAGACTCTATTGAATACATTGAATTATAAATAGGAATGTAGACGAAATAATTGCATCAGTACACAAATGTCTCTAGCAAAGCTCGGGAAAAAGCCTTAGGCAGCTCAACTCAGTATGCCTTGACTACAGTCCTCCTTGACTCTAGGGGAAAGAATTGTGTCCCTTCATTTAAAGAGCCAGGTTGTCTTTTCTAAAGGTTTTTCAGTTATTTGATACAATTTCTCTTCTTTGAGATTGGAAAGGGAGATGGGAAGAAGCAAATTCTTTCTTTTCTTTTGAACACCTCCTCCCCTGCCCCCTTTTTTTTTGTGTTGTTATTTTTAATCTGATAGTTATAAGTAGCAAAAATAATCCTAATGCTGACATTAATCCTCTGTGGACTAGTTCCCACTTTTCTCTAAAAGATATTTTAAAAGGAGGGGAAATATTGGGGCAGGATTAAGTTCATAGTCCTTTCAGTGTTCCCAATACCGTGTCTCTCACGATTGCTAGGAATTTCAGAGGGATTTTGTAAAGAAATCCAACCAAAACCCAAAAAACCCCAAACCCAACCAAAAGCAAAACAACAACCTCATAATGATTGTTTTCAAACAGCATCATAACTTCTCCTTTTCATGGTTTTGCAGTTTCTATACCGTCTTTTTATCCTTCTTGCATTTGTGGCAGGAGAGCCTACCCCTGATAAGACAATGCAAGGTATCAACTGCCAGCGCCAGGACACTGACTTGGTGTTAAAGTATGCTAAGACCATCCTGGTTCACCAGATTTGAATACACATCCTGCTACTGACGCAGGATTTGGCAGATAAACTGGTCTGCTGGCTTGTAGATCTGTGACTAGCAGTCAACCTCTTTATACTCTAAAAGTCTAGTACCCTCTCATGCAGTCAGGTTCTTCTGACATAACCCTTCTTGGGCTGTATATGTGGAGATTCCTCCCTTGGCTGGGGATGCCATCCAAGGATACTCCTCGAGGTTGAGAGAAAGATCTCCCCACGAGAATGGTATTCTGAGAAAGTATAGCTGGTACATGCAGATCCATACAAACAGTAGGAGCCAGTGTATGCTTTGTTTGCTTCTTCACCATTTATTATTTGGTCTGAATTACCTAAAATACATATTCCGAAAAGAATTTTTTTTTTTTCCTTATATGTGGTTTCTCCTCCAAGTCAGGTAGCACTTTCTTCAAAAATTTCTGAGTACTTAACTGTAAATAGAAGAACATTGAGTCTTGGTTGCCTGATGGGGTATATTACGGCTACTTATTTTACTAAATTTCTTATTTGTATCTTAAACTGTTTCTTTTTGTCATATTGCTACTCTTTAAATTCCTGATCCAAAATGGCGATGTAAAGGTAGTCCACTAATTCTGAGTGAAGCAATGTTTGTAGTTTTACAAATGCAGGAAATTCAGTCTTTAATCAAAATTATAAATAGTCCATAGACTCCCTTATTCATCACAACCTGTTTTTTACTGTGCACTGTTCGATGCTGATGAATAAAAATGTGCGGCTTTATAGCAGGCTAGAATAGCTTTCTGGATTCAACATATAAGTCATAGCTTTCTACGCTGTGTTTCTGTCGCTGTCTTTTCCAGTGAATTAACATGGTGTGCCCCTGTTAAACAGTTAGGTTATTTATTCATAAGCAAATAGGAATCTGTCCTATCTTATGAGCAAAATTGAATGAACTGAATGTGATTAAATAGTCTCCTTTTTAGTTTGGTCAGCTAATGTGGCTTTAGGTTTTCTAGCCTGCTCCTAAGCAGTGTTATTCAATCATATCACACTCATTCAGCTGAGTAAACATGGCTAAAAAAGCACATTGAGTTTTTACCTCATTGAGACCCAGCCTTAGATGAGTTAGTTGGGAAAGGGCCTGAAGATGCCAAGTTCAACCTTATTTACTTGAAAGTCAATAGTATTTTTGCTCTTAACTTCCACAGGATCACAAACATAGTATAGGAACATGATTTCTCAAGCTATTTCACTAATTAAAAATTGATTTTTGGCTTTGCGTGGATTAAAGTTGCTACATACAAAGTTGTAGGTTGTATGTTTCCACACTGAAAGCCCATTTGCCATACAGCTCCAACAAGAACTGAGCTGGGAATAGTGGTAAATCTAATTCTGCTTTAAAAAACCCCCAAAAAATACTGCCAACAATTGTGTACAACAACTGTGTACACAAATGTCTAGTACCTGAAAGAATTTCAGTGACTTTAATATATAACACTTACTAAAACTACCAGAATCACTGTTAGCTACGTTTATTTTTGGGAGACAAAATCCAAGTTCTGACTGTATATCTTCTGTTGTTTGTTTTGGTTTTTTTTTATTAAATTCTAGGCCTTATTAAGTTCATTTTGGGCTGTCAGTTTTTTTCACTGTCCATGATGATTTAGATTAGTTCGTCCTAATGGGAAGCAACAAACATCTTCTGGCTTTAACTGTTTGTTCCTCCTCACATGGAAAAACATTCTAGTTGTCAACAGACTACTTTACAGAAACAGTGATGCAGGATGTCTCTCTCCCAGCATCTGTTCAGTGGCATTTGGAGTCTGAGCAGATTCATTTGATTTTGAGTTGCTCCAGTAAAAATTTCTAAACAAAGAACTTTTTTTTTCATGACCTATTTTCAGTTTGTACAATGTATTGAAGTTCATAGCTGAATTGAGAGGAAGGTCTATCAGGAGCATAAACTTCTTTTACTGTTTTACTATTGAACAATTCTAGTTACTTCTTTGGTAGATTCTCAGGAATCATTTATTTATTTATTTATTTATTTATTTATCTATTTATTTATTTTATTTCTGCTTTTTTTTCCAGGCAAGTGCAGGCCAGCAAGTACACAAGCAACCTATGAATCTGCAGTGGGTGTGAAGCTGCATGGGAAGTGCATGACTTGAATGCTGCAAACCTAAGACTGCTTAAGTGAACATTACATGAAGTTTTCCTACTGAGTTAAGTGGAAAATTCTCAGCTAAGCACTAACACTTAAAGCTTCATCCAATGTGTCTGCCATTTAACATCCTGCTCTGTTTTTCCTCATTGTGACTTACGCTGCAGTGGGAAGAGTGTAAATTGATCATAGGAGGAGCTTGCTAGTTGTAAGCTGTTAAGCAAAGGGATAGACTGTCTGGGGAAGCTCTGGACACTTAGGGGGATGTAAGAGGTTAGTCATGTGTCTCAGAATGGTTCAGGTATTTTTGATCCTGTTCTAGGACAAGGATGTGGACTAGATGTCCCATTCAAAGCACTGCCAAGGCTGTTTTCTGGCAGTTCTGGCTTAGCTATGTTGTACCTTACAGTGAACACATCAGTATGGGCAAGTGCAATACAACAAGGAAGAGAACTCGAATTTAACAGAACTTACTTAAACCATTACAATATATTTCTTTGTGTCATTCAGAGGTAGAACATCTGTGTGTTTTTTAACTTTCTGCTATTGTAGGTATACATTGAGAGGTTGCATTTGCTCAGATAATAGCACTGAATTGGAAAACCAAAACAATGGAAAAAGGTACTGTTGTCTCCTCATGCGTAATGATATTTGGAGTTAATCCAGCATGTGAACCAGTATCATTAAGTCACTGACCACAAGGAACATTTGCTTAGCTGCTTGTCTCCAGTGTAGCTATAAAATGTGTGGGTGTCCAGAAACATGTCAGAGTCATCTTGCTGTTGTAGTGTTACAGGACATGTTGTGCCTTTGAGCTTTTAACACTGCTTTTAACCATCACGTGCTTACTAACTTGGTTTCTTATCTTCGATAATCAAAGTAGAATATGCAGGTTAACTTCTATCACTTTTTTGTAAGAGAAAGCTGATGAGAAAGCTTCTCATTTTGCAATTTTTCCTGGGGAAAGGGACAATATTTTTCATATTTCCTGGAGCAGACAGCCTTTTTTCTATGCTGCGGTTCAGTAGGATGAACTAAGCTCTCTGAGATCAGCAAAAAAGGTGTTCGAATGACAGTAGGCTATTAAAAAGGATTAAAAAAAGTAGCTAGCTACACATTTTAATAGAATAGATATTTTACTGCTGAGACATTCCTGTATAAGCAATTCTATTGCTTAAAGTCCACAAACTTTTAATGCTCCTTTCATTATTTTCTAAAATTTCACATCATATTTACAGTTACCTAGAATGTGGAAATCCCAAAGAATAAAATCTAGTCTGCTTTCACTTCTTAGTGGTGATTCTCCTGTGTGTCTTACTTTCCATTGACCTACATTCTAAGTGCAGCTCTGTGCTGAAAAGCTGCAACAGTCTGTTGAAACGAATAATTTAAAATGGACCTGCTGCTCAGCATGCCCTCTTAGATGAAAAGTCAGCAAAAAAAATATATGTCTGCTTTTTCCTGTGCACAACTTGGAGGTGATAGTCTTAAAAAGAAGTAACAGGAAATTTGCATTGAGTATTGTTCTAGGACTGGTCGTTGAGCTTCTGTAAGAACATGGAAGTGTTTAATTGCAGAAAGTGTGATGGTAGTGGTGGCACAGACCCCAGTAAAGTGGAGCAGCAGAGTTTGTGCCAGCAGAAAGCCTCTCCTCAACTGGTTAAGATCTACTTGGAGGCAAATCAGAGACACAGTCAATCCATCACACTGCATAAACAGTGCTGGTGAGTAGCCCTGGAACAGGGCCTGAAAGATATATCAGATTTTTTTAGCTTTCCTGGCTGGCTGACTTTTCTTTGAAGGGAAGCTTATTTGAAAGTGGTATTTATGTTTGTATTGACTGTCGAGGAACATTCTGGATTGAAACACTAGGCAACTAGGCAGCTAGAGACATCACTTTCTTCTCTGATTTTTTCTGTGTTTTAGCTTCCCTGTAGGTAGAGTAACAGTATTTTTGGTATAAATTCTGCCTCTGAGTTTTCTTTAACCATTATAAGGGTTGGAAGAAGAAATAGTGGTAGGTGGGAAAGAGAATGGAGTAACAAACTTTGGAGCACCTTAATCAAGAATCATTACAGACAATTGGAGAGGGATCAAGGATAAGTTAGTGAAGCTATGGAAATTGATTTATTTAATAATAGTAGAATGGCAAGCAATCCGTTTATCTGTAACTGTGGTGAAGAAATGGTAATGATGCTGTGCTTTGTGGAAATAATTTTCTGAGAGGGATTTCAAAGAGAAATAAGTTGGATAAACTTTGACAGTATTTTGCAAGATTTGAGACTTGCTCAAAGTTTTTGAAGTTGGTGGAACCCCTAATTTAAACGTGTTTTAATGGAGGCACCATGGCAAGAAAAGACTGCCAAAACATCTTGGCAGGATGTGGAAAAAGCAGTGAGAATTTGCATGCTGCAAAGTAAATCAGGCTGTAAACTTGTAAGGAAAATTGAACAATGATATCTTTGAACCTAAGAAGGAGCTATTAATTTAGTTCAAAGAAGCTTGAAAGAAATAATGCATAGGATTTCACAAATCACAAAAGAAAACCCTGTCTTAATCTGTGTCAAGGCTTTGGACAGATAAGTGTGAGAAGTGAGAGAGGTGTACTAAAGAAAGTAGGAATGGTACCTGGGGGAAGCAAAATATGTTTAGCACAGCAGAGGAAAGTAAGTGTGAGAAGTTTTCCATAGACATTTCTACCTAGTGACTAAACTGTCACCTTGAACATAAATGAAACTTAGATGCTTCTAAATTTGCCCAGTCATGCAGAAAACAATGCACTGTAATGAAAGTTATGACAAAGGATGTACGGACTCAATCACACTGAACAGACTGGTGTTTGTGTCTTAGTTTGTGCGGTGGGGGAACATACTTACTAAACATGTCCGTGAGCTGGATGGGATTGCTTCAGGAAATGAAATTATGTATTCTAGGGCTGAAAATAAGCCAAAAAATATTCCAGAAAGATATGCTATCATAGAATAGCATTAACTGCTGTAGATAAAGTGTAGAGAAAAAAGCCAAACTAAGCGAAAAAATGGAAATATTCTAGGACAGGCCAGATGCTCATAATGGAGGTAAATCAGCGACCCAAGAGAGCATTATCCATGGGGGAACCAAATCACAGCAGTGTGAAGGGCTGAGCAAAACATCAGAGACTAAAACTGCCGAGGTACATCTCTTTATATGGATGTTGCTGTCGTTGACTGCCTGACAACTTTGACTTACATGTTGTTTTATCAAGACTCCTTTTTTCTTTCAAAGAACGGAATGATTAGAGCTAGTTAGAGCCTGACAGATGGAGATCCTTCCCTGCTTCTCATGTGTTGCCTTTTCAAAAGTAATTTTGGTTTATGTACCCAATAAAAATATATAAAAATCATAGTCACAAGATTATACTGAGTGTTTTTCTTGATTGCTTTCACCTCAAATACTGCAGAATGTAATTTGTAAGGCTGTTACAGTGCTAATTGGATGTGTTCTTTTCTCATCTGTATTTTCTCTTAAGTATCAATGAAGTGCTTTTAAAAATTTTATCAATGATATCAAAATGATATCAAATGTCACAACTTTTCTTCCATATTTTGCTTTTCTGTTAAAAAAAAACCCACAAAAAAAATTGCTTCATCCACTAAATCAGTTGGCTAAATCAGGTAACTGCTTCAGCTCCTGGTAAACAAGATAGTTATAAACAAATTATGAAGAGACAGATGTGAAATCTTTTCTCCCCACTTCATTACTGTAAATTATTATGGCAGTTCTATGGACAGGACCAGAAGGCTGTTTTGGCCTCAGAGTAATTTGGGCTGTGAACAGGGCTACTCCTAGGGCAAATATCAAGCTAATTTCTAGGAGAGAAATTTGAAACTGTGTAGTTTAGGATACTTTAAACATTTCAAAGTTTCCACTTTAGGATAAAATTTATCCTGGCCCATGAGGAAAAGCCAAGGGATCTCAAATTTTATACCACTGTTTCCTTGATCCTCTGATATTATTATGTAGTTCTGAGTCTGGCTCACCAAATGCATTTTGTACAGTGATAGTATATATAAATGATAAATCCCACAATTGCAGATTCAGGTAACTCGTCAGAATTTTCACCTTCTGTTTGATTGCTTTTCTGTGCCAAAATTTCAGATTCTGATGAACAGCAACCAATGATTATCTTTTTTTCCCCCAAATCATCTACATAGAGACACATTTAAAATCTGCATGGATATTTAGAATTTAACAATTTTCATATCTTTACTGTTATTTCTTCAGGTTTGGTTTTTTGTTGTTTTTTTTTTTTTTTTTTTTTTTAAACAGAATCCTAGCCTGGCACTTTCCATCTCATTGTGGTGGCACAGCAGGAAAAACACATTTTCTCACAAATTCTGAGCTATGATTTTGTAGAGGAAACATCTTTAGTCTGATAAATTACATAGCATGTTTTTTACACATTGAAAGCTGTACTTTAAGCACACATTATTACAGTTTGTTGGAAAAAATTGTACATGAGTTTTGTTGTTTTGAAAAGGCAGTGTTGTATTCGTTCAGAAGTCCTATGAAGTAACATGAATGGCACTGTTGAATGGAGGAAAAGTATTAGAAGATTAATTTAAAGAGTAGAAAGCTCAAGGAAATAATTTGATCCTCTGGATGCGTGATCTTGTTGTCCAACCATAGGTATAACAGAATGCCTTTCTCCAGGGAAAAGGAATACAAAATAATTGTTCACACACTTTAGAATAATGGGTATGACAGATAGTGGAGCATGTCCTTACCTGCCATGGTCCAGTCATCATGTCTTAATCAGAGATCTCCAAAATCAGAAATGACCAAGTCACTGTCATAAAAATCTGAATCTTATAAGAGCACATTAGATGTAGGATTCAGTTCAAGCTGAAAATAAAAAGTGAATTTGATCTTCTAAGAAGTGTTTGAAAGGATGTTTTAAGAAAAGTGATATGCAAATATGATTGAAGTTGGTAATTAGATATAAATGCTTTTCTTCGGGGAAACTGAACTAGAGTAGAGATCAGAATGCCAAAGACTGTTCCCCTCCAACCTTACCCAAAGGTGATACCCATCAGTATTCTGAGATCCCAAGTGCTGGTATTTTTGACTTTCCTGGAGATTAGTTGATTTAATTATATTTAATTTATTGATTGAAATCAATTTAGTTGATTTAATTGTATTTAATTACAGTACTCAGTTTCTTGTTCAGATTACTTTTGATTTATTAACAATTGTTGAAAATATTTGCCATACCCAAGATAAAATTCTGTCCACAGGAATGAGTGGCAGTATTGGCACGGACTTGAAACAAATTGATTTCTTATCTACTAGACTCTCCTGTAAGCAGTAATTATATTGTATTAAAACAAGAAGTCAATGAGCCCAATTTTCAGTGAAAGGATGAAATACTTGTTAAGTCAGGTCTTTGCTTGTTAATACGTTAACAGCACAACTGACTAAAATAATGTTAAGTTGCTCAGTTAAGGATTCAGAAGCCAAGAAATGGCAAGTCTTAGTCTTGTGGATGCACGATATAACAGTTCCTAATTAGACTAATTTGTGCTATCTCAGACCATGCCATATGAATTTTAGTTGGTTAATTTATTAATCAGGTAATTTTTTTTCAAGGCTTTGTTCTTTGTATAATTCAAAATCAATGCTTGCATGCAAAAATAATTTATGTAATATATAGGATCCAAAAAAAGTAAAAAGACAAACCTTTCTTACAAGGAGAAATGTACCTCATCTCTAAAGATGTCTTTTGTAAAATCCCTGGAAATTAATCTTTTTATTTCCCAAATACTTGATGCTACATATGCACTATGCTTTTTAGTTTTTTTTATATCTTGTTTAGAAAATGAACCTATGATTAAAGGAAATGGTTGTAATTAAATTATGAAAGTTGACACAATGCATGGAAAGTGGATTTGTACTGATAGTTTTCTCTCCATTCCAACAGTCCTGCACTAGGGATTTTTTGTGATCTCCAGTATCTTTAAGGGAGGTGAGGGTAAAGGGGGAAATAATGACTTTGCTAATAACGTGTAATTTTATGGTACCAGACTTCCATCAAGTGATATCTAATACGCCTGAAGTGTGCGTCCCCTTTCCTCACAACCCTCTTCAAAGCAGAATTAAGTAGTAGAGATTGGCACTAATGGTCATATTAGAGTAAATTATATTGGGCTGTAGAAAGGAAGAATGGCATGAAGTGAAAAAGACATTGATTCTATTACATTTTGACCATGATCACATTAATTTTGACCTCAAAGTGATAATGGCAAGGGGTAAATATACTCTATATGTAATGGAAGACTGCTTTTCCCAGATGTTACTGCGTTGTTGCTGGCTCTTTGGTGCTTACAATTCCAGTTTATTTGAGGGTTTTCTTTGAAGGGGTCCAAAACAGAGCCAGACCTCAGATTTTCTCACTGTGTATCTTTAAGGTTTAAAAATATATCTGATTTGAAGCCACAGCCACCCTTATTTGGAAGAAGATTCACACTGTTGCTTTATGTATGTTCATACCTGTGATTAAAAGCTTTTTACATATGCATCCGTCTCCTTTAGCTGCTCTGCTGTCTCTATCTGAGAATAACAGTGCTATCAAAGTGACAAAAGGCTAGGTTGTACTCCTAAGGGAAGTAATTACAGCATCACAGAGCAGAAGGTAAAATTATCATTTTTTTCCTATTTTATAATGCAGTACCAAATATTTATCATACTATTAGTAAAAAAGCCATAAACTTTATGCAGAATTTAGAACATAACGGTAAATGAACTAGTACTGCAATGAAAAGCTAGGTTTTCATGAGAGCCAGAAGAAATATGTTCTGAACAATGGTTTAGCCACAGGACAAAATACTCAAGATGTAGTATTCTACTGTCTAGTTTTATACAAAAAAATTGCTAGTTTTATCCATGGGTATTCTTACAAGTTTGGGTAGACTGTTCTTGGGCTAAGCTGTGTCAGAGCTCACTGGATCTGAAAGTTGATGTCAGGCATACGTGAAAGGTAGCCAATGGTTTTAGGAAAAATGTATCTGGATGGCCTCAGAATCCGTATATTTAGCTGAGGTGTCAATGTAAAGGAATATTTTGTTAATCTGCAGTTATTTGGGATAGTCTGGACCATGGCAGTAACAGGTTTGATCTTCCACTCTGTATGCACTTCACAAGAGACCACTATGGTTTTGCACCTTTTTCTTATTTACTTCACCACTCTTCATGCAGTATGCACTGTGCTTAACACAGGTAGTTGAATATTTTTTCAGTACAAAAATGACTTATTTCAAACAACATGCTGGTGAGTTCTTGCGACCTAATGCATGGAGTGATTATCCTACCTTGAACAGGTACAGCCATGGAAAAGGCACAGACCTTGGTCAAATCACATGTTTTGTTCATTTATGTCAAACTAAATGTTTGCTCATCCCAGGGCAAGCAGCAGGCCAGGTTGGTCAGGATGTAGTCTGGGACATTTACATCGCTCGGACACTGTGCAGGCTTTGTGTCCAAGTGGCACAGGGGGGCAGCACAAGGCTCTCCGGCCCGTCTGATGAAGCAGCGCCGACCCCCGGTGGAACAGAGTAGGTATGATGAGCTCTCCGGCTTGAGATATGACCTGATGAATGCTGCATTGGATCTGTTCTCCTGTTCGACATTCCTCTGAAATCATATCTGTCTGACTAATAAAATTTTGAGGTGTAACATTAAAGATCTTAATGTGATTTCAGTGCAGAGACCTTAAAAACTTCAAGATGGGAATAAACTAGAATAAAGATGATGTTCATATGCAACATTAGGATCCATATATTGAAGTATGTTCTTAATTGATAAATGCATGCTTGATGAAATCTTTGGTAAACATTCATGTCAACTATTAATGAGTCATGCTCATACACTGAAACTGAAAACAGGAAACTAATGCTCAACTCTTTAGACCATTAGTGACTTGATTGATGCTTTGATTAAATTTGGTGTATTATGCTAATAGAGATCACAAAATGTCTACAAATAGGGTTTTGTATTGATTATACACCACAATCATCAAATGTAATTACATTCTGTGCTTTTTTTAATCTGCTTCTGATATTTAAGAATCTGCTTTCAGTAACATTTGGAATAAAAAATATTTAGCATTGCCTATCTGCAACACACTCCAAAGTACCTTCACCTCATACTTCATCAGCGTGCATGTATCCAGTAAGAAAAAAAGTCTTGATTTTCAGATCCCTGGTTTAAGCACTTGTCTATAAATTTGAACTGAAATCTTTTGAGCCACAAAGCATTTTTCAAGTATGTTATACTGGAAGATATCTTTTGAATAACATTATCGATACAATAGTGCATCTAGGATGGATAGAGGAAGTGCTGCAAGCAGTAGTAGATTCGAGGTTGTACTCCCAGATGGGGGCAGCATTGCTTTAGAAAGAAAATCAAGTGCCAGGCAGTCCTGGACTGTTCACTGAGGAAGCAGATAAGCTCCCAAATCAGACTAACAAATCTATGGGTTAATAGGATGTTACTCAGATCGGCATGCCCTGTAATAACTGCTGTTGATACATTTGTCTGTCTTTAAACAATAAAATTATTTTAACCAAGGTTCATCAAACAGGAAAATTTCATAAAGAAAAATTCAGAAAAGCTAAGAAAACCAACCCTGGTTCTTTCTTCTTTAGCCCTGGTGGATAATTTCTCCTTAAAACTGTGCAGCTATTGTTAATCTTGTCAGGAACCTAATTCTTGGCATTGCAACTTAAAATATTCTTCCAAAGTTACCCAGACTTTCTTATTGAAAGTATTTGGTTGTGTAGAGAATTGCAAGAAACAAGGCTAGTGACGTAGAGATGGAAGGTGACTGATTTTACTGCCGAGAGCCAGAAAAAGCATCATCCTCTGGGTTTAGTCTCTAGTGTATTTTTTGGTTTTCCATAGCAAGAGAGGAATTCCTTCTCCTCCAGTCAGGCAGGTGTTTATGGACACTCACCTCCCCTGTCTCAGAGGACCATGGCAGCAGATGAAAAAGCATCATCATTAATTCTGGAAAATGGAGAATACCTTGTGCAAATGGCTCAAGAAAGGAAAAAAAAAAAAAAAAGGGCAGTTAAGTTATATTTACAGTCTGTTACAGGTACAGCTTAGACCAATTTACAATTCTGGCACTTACTTGCTTTGGAACTAGATCATCATATTTCTTCAGTTGAGTTGCCTTGTCAGTGTTTCCATAGAATAAACATAAAAGATGCACAAAAATTATTGAATTTCTAAAGGCAATCTGAGGAAATTTTTTTTGCAGCTTGTTTTTCTTTGGCTAGAGCAAAGGATACAGTGAGAGGAGACATCCCATGGCTGCTCCTGCAGAACTGCCAGATGAATTATTCTTGAAACTTGCTGCCAATTGCTTGTTCATTTTTAACTGGAACAATTCATTCCTCATTCAGTCTGAAAATAGAGGTGTGGCAATAGGAAGATTTGCATCTTTCTTTGTATTACCAAGAATGGTGATCAAAGGCTTGCAAGAATAATTGGTGACACTTGCTTTAGAAAATTTCTTCTTTCAAACAGGTTAACTGTCAGCTATAAAATTCCCTTCTGGGACAAAAGCAAGCTGGAGAAATATACCTGTAAAACTTTGCGTTTGTGTGCATAAAGTTTTTGTGAAAGTGTACATAACCCTGGGTATATTTTAATATGTACATATTAAATATATATATATATAAAATATGTGTATTTAATATATACATTGTTTGGATGTGCAAAAGCCTGCAGAAGTGTGCTACAATATGGATGGTGTTATGATTATGACCAGTAGGAAAATGACCCATTTCTGCTCAAACAGACATGCCTGCAGTCTTAATGTGTCTCCATATTTTTATGTGAAGAATATCACCAAAGTGGTTGTGGCAATGGCTTTTGGGTTTGTTATGAGCAGAGCCATGGTTAACAGAGCAGGCACCCTACTCTTTCCCCTCCAGTTTTAGCATCAATTAGTTATAAAGGTGTGTTCTTGTGTTGAACACTCTCTGAGAAAACTCATATGCTGCATGTTATTTGCCCCATGTATTCAGGTTCAGAAATGCAACCATGTGCTCTGGGACAGCACAGGTAAAGAAAACCAATGTCTCTGGTATGGCATACGGGACTGAGGTCTAGGTAAGGTTGAATAAGGCTGAAATCTTTCTGGATGATTGAACAAATGAACGTTTGGAGACGCAGGATTGCCTGCAGCAGGTGTAAAATTACATTATCTTCCACCTTTGTGTAAGAATGGCAAGAAAAGTAATTTTGAGCTGCAATTAGGAGGGAACTAAATCCAAATACTTGCTAGGGAGAGAAAAGCTGGAGGCAAGGTGGGTAGGCAGCATGTTCATTTTGCTTATTTCATATCTGGGTCTGCATTGTAGAGAGAGGTGTAATTACAGAATGCAAAAGTATACCTGGGTAATCTTTAGCCAAGTCAGCTGAACTGATGCCTTAAAACCATGGTGATATCAACTTCAGAAAGGGACGGAGCATTCAAAGAGGTTAGTGATGTCCTTTTTACTGAAAATAAGTCTAAAACTGTGAGAATGGGATATTAAAAATGCAGACTAATATTCTTTAAAGTAATACAACTGACAAGGAATTTGAGAACCATCTCCCTAGATGGATGTTCTGTGCACATATTATTCCTAATATGGCTTAATAATTGCACTATTCATGCGGTCACTGTTAGAAATGTTCTCAAATTCTTAGAAATTACTTATAAAGTAGAAAAGTGATAGCACTTCTTCTTATACCTGATTATGGTAGGTAGGCTGAGTTTGTAAGACCAGTTTATACGCCTAGTACGTTTTTTGATTTTTTTTTTTTTAAAGACATCAAAAAACACCAACCCTCCTTTATTTTGCATTGGCTTCAAGAATACTGCATATGAAAAAAAATAAAAGGGTACAAATATTGCAAGAGATTTTGTGGGTATGCAGACCTGTAAAAAATGGAGGACCTGGCAGAGCACTAAATATTACAGTACACAAGAACAGAATTTTCTTGCTCTCTTCTCTTTTTCTGGTAGATTCTTGTAACTGGAACAAGTGAGCTATTAAACAGACATGGTTGTTTTGATTACTCAAAATATTCCCGATATTTTATGCATGCAGGTGGATTGCAAATGTATCATGACTAATTTATTTCTCAATTAATGTTATTCCAGTAACTAAAATATTTGTTTACTTGGACATGCTTTTTTTAGATAGTAAACTAACTCTGGTTCTGTGCAGATGCATTTCAACTTCTGCATCGAAGTACTATTTGTAGAATAAAGATATGTTATCAGATTTATCCTGGTGAAACTCCATTGACATTGACCATATCTGACTGTTAAAGTCCACTAGGTTTTACTGCATGTGATTGACTATAATGATCAGTGAGGAAACACTAATGTTATGTTGTTCATGATTTCAGACTGTGAATAACATCCACCAGTTTGTATGGTGGATGGATAAATGGAAAACCAGACCTTATTTTCAAGAAGAAAATTTGTGCAGAATGGAATTTTTAAATCATGTTTGCTGCGTTTTATGCTTAAGGAAACTTCTCTTTACTTCTGTTATTCAGAAAATCTGTAACACCAAAGCATACAATATTGTTCAGTTAAGCCCAAGACAGATTATGAGGAAATCTCATATGCAAGGAAGATATGACTACCTTGATGTCTTTAATTTATTACATGTTTAGTGGTAGTAATGTAAATAACTCTTGTGTGGGAAAACCAGAAGAGTGTTATCTTCTGGTATACAGCCTTTTGCCCTCCTAATGGATCAGAGGTATGGGAGATTGGCAATATGTTGCATTTAGGCCTTTTATTTCATCTTTAAAAAAGAAGTATAGTTCATGTCTTTAATGTATCTTCTTTTAAACTTTTTGGTGAGCCTGATATTTGCAATGCCTCAGATGCTGGATTTTCATCTTACTGGTTATCTTTCTTGTGATGAAAACAAATATTTCTTCTCCATAAATTACAAATCTGATAAATTTTAAGGAGCTCTTAAGAGCTTTATGCTGTGTTTCATTTTTTACTCTCACTTGGCACTTTCTCTGTGTCCTTTCTTTTACCCTCTTAATTGCAGGAATAAGCCCAGTGACTCTTGCTAGTAAGGGTGCTGTTGGTGCAGATCAGAGTTGTCCTGATAATGGTGTGCGTGACTGATGAGAAAAACATGGATAGTGTGAATATAGGGATGAGAGTGTCAAAGATTTCATGCTTTTCAGAATCTGTTTGCTGCTGTATTGTGTTCTTTGGTTGTGTTTTCTGACCCACTGCCTGAGTCTTATTTGATCTCTCTTGTAATCATTAATGAAAGTCACAAACGACTTTGCTTATTGGATGGATGATCTAGAAGAAAAAAGCCTGTGTTTCCATGCTTTCGGTGTTTAAAATTATTTGACCCAAGTTTGCTACAGAAAGTTAAGGGACAAGCAGAAAGAGCAGCTTAAAAAACCCCAAACCAACACCCCAGTGTTTTTAAGAATTTGTGAAGTCTTGTGCAACAAGTTTCACACACACAAACTCTTCAGAGTTTTTATATATGTGAAGTGTACACACAGGTGCACCGGAAAGGTGAAGGAGGCCCTGATTCCTAACTAAGTGTCCCTTTTCATTCTGAATCACATTTAGAACAAATTGTATTTTTGTCTGTAGCAATGGGAGTGATGCAGCTGTTTGGAGACCCAGGTGCAAGTTTGAAGCTGTGGGCTCCAGGGAGCTCATGTAGCACAGCATGCCCGCTCTGCTGTAGCAATAGGTCCTAAAAAAAATAAAAAATAAAGTCTTCCAAGGTAGTTTTCCCCCCATAAATAGAAATAATGGATTGTGACTTGTCTGATAGTTCTCAGGGGCTCCAAAGTCCTATTACAACCTGTTGGTTAAAAAGAAATATGCTTCATGTAGAATATCACTGAGAAAGGTCTGCCGTTGTGAAAATGTAATCCCATGTTGTTTTATATATTATACAGTACTGAAAATTTAGTATGTAATTGATCATATGCAATTGATATAATATTGTGTTGCTAGTCCGTGCAGCTAGGGGCAGCTAGAGTTCCTCAGATATGCTTTGTGTAAGTAAAGTAGATGATTTTAACAGAGTCTGCTGGATGAAGGAAGAAGCCTATAGGAAAACAAATGCCAGTTGTTAGATAAAAGAATTATAGTAACAATGTTATCCATAAACTTGGTGTCTGGGTAATTATTCATAATGTTACACTCGAAGAGGAAAATAGAAGGGAAGATAAAGCAAGTTATTACAGTAAATGTTGGGAATTATTGGAGGAAATGTTCTATTTCTGGCTTTCCATCTTTGCTCTAGACTTTCTATGTGCTGAAGTTTTGCTACTGCTCCACAGAGTTGAGCTGTAAAAATGAGGCTGTTAGTTTTTTTTTTTACCTGAAAATGAATGTCCAAGTCCTTCATGGATGTTCATCAAAAAATAAAATTGGATCTTGAAGTGGGAGAGTCATATCTGTTTATTGCTTTATGCCACCACAAAAACAAATGGATTAATAATGTAAACAGTAAAAGACTGGATAGGAGGTCTTGTTCTGGAGAAATGGCAGAAATGATACAAAAATTCAATCTTTCTTTGACAAACATGTCTGATAGCAGTCCGTTGTGCCTGAGCTTTACAAGGTGCTGAGAACCTGATGTAACGTTGTATGCTGGATGCGCTACGATATCCACAGCCTTAGGACTGTGAATGAATGTCAACTGTGATTACAGTTTTCTTGCTTCTGACAATTTGCACCAGATTTAACCTCTCTTGGAGTCTACTTCTGCATGTGCTTTTTAGGTTAATATGCACAAAATGGATGTAGTGTATGTTTAGACTTCACTTTTATGAACGTTTGTTAAATCTTCCATGCTATCACAATCATAGCCCAAACCATTTTTGTTAGAAAACGTAAATAATTGATACTCCAGGAGCAGGGAAATCACATTTAGAACTAAATAAGCTGCCATCCCACTGAAGTGTCAAATGTAACTTATTAGTTACAAAATTAGTTACAAAAACTTAGAATGTGATCATAGTTCTAAGTTGGTCAAACTTTTAACCGGTTATATTACCTATATATTTCTCTTTGCTAAGAGGCAGTTACTGAATATGATATTAAAATGCTAATGTGAATTTGACATAAGCTTTTTTTATCTTCTCATCATTCTGCTCATGTGTTTTACAGTCAATATTACTGCAGCTACTTCTACTCATTGATTGCAGGTGTCTTAAAGGAAAACAAAATTCTGAGGAAACTCCCCCTTGGGACACAGTCTACTAAATCAGAGCCTGAAGAAATTAGAAATAGAGTGAAAATGGAAAAAAACCCACAGTGTAGGTAAAGACTGGATAATTGCAGTGTACATGAGCAAGCAACTACTTACAGACTTGGTTACTGACTGTGTCACAAAAGGACAAAATGCAACTTAATGGCCCAATTTCCAGAAATAGGAACTTTTTACTGAGTGCACACAGATGCATAAGCTAAACTATTTACACACTTTTGCTTACACATAGCCACTGAGATACTTACCCTAATACCTAAAAGGCATTCATCATCTCAAAAGAGATCTATGGTGTGATTTCAAGGAAATTAAATGGAAAAATTGCTTGATCAGAATGGATTAAATTTCATTTTTTTTTATAAAATTTGCCTCGAAGCAGCAAATTATTACCATAGCACTTTTGCCTTTTTCTTGCTTATCTGAATTCTAGAAATAAGAGGTATCTGAATATATAAAATGGTGTCTCGGATGCTTTAAGTTCCTTTGTATACAAGAGAAATTGTATTGCAACGAAGGTCTATTGCACTAAAGATTTAGTGATGAGATTGAGAACAAATGGGGTACACATTTGTCTTTCCATCTGAATTTCTCTTCTCTTGTAATTTTGTCCTATTTTCTTGGGGAGCTATTGACGTGAATGAAAGACAAAGATGTTAAAACTAGTGACTAGATGTTAAAACTATATGACTTCAGAAATTAGTGGAGTAACTAATTTAAACACTGTAAAATATTTACAGTTAGTTCTGCATGCTAGTTACTTTCAAACTTTGTGCTTGCTATTTTTAAGGTAAAATGTACTCAGGTATTCTTTCCAAGAATGCCAAGGCAGTGGAAGGATTAAAAAAGGGTTTATGTCAGGTGCAAGGACCACTTCTGAACGATGCTGCAGGCACCGGGCCCCCTGGGGAAAAAGGCAATTCTCTAAAGCCTATTGTCTCTCCTCTCTCTCCTCCTCCACCCTCTCTGGCCCGAGGAGGCCTTGTACATGTCTGCAACCATGTTCTCTCTCTGGGTACCAGGGAAGTAAGATAGTTTGCTCACAGCTTCTCCCTGTGACTTTCTCTGAAATGCAGAAAAAAAAAATCTAACCCACTTGGGAAGGCATTTTACAGTCTTCCTGAGCGAAATCAAGTTCCAGCTTTCTGTCACAAATTCTTCCGAAATTGTACCTATCCCTGCACTGCTCAATGTGCAAGACAAGTCTGAGCAACAGTCCACTTAATTATGCTAGAATATGGTAAATCAGCATTATGCTACTGTGAATATTTGGGCTAAACTGTGTGCTTGCATTTGGAGTTCCTGCCAGCAGAACTGACTGAGCGTGTTTCAAGGAAGTTACTGCCCCTCCACAGCAGCTTTACCTTAACGTTAAAATGAAGCTGTCTATTGTAATGCCCTGGTGATGGTTTTCACAAGCCAGTTCAGGGATGGGGGATGTCAGGCATTCAGAACTCAGTATTGTGGAAGGGACGGTTCTTGGCAGGGAGCAATGGATAGCAGCCAACATCAGTATCTTGCTCAAAGCAGGTCTGTGTGCTCAGTGATAGAGCTCTGGGACCTTTAGATTTTTTTACCAAACCTAATCCTAACAGTTGCTGAGCCACATACAAATTATACAACAACAATCACCCTGATGGAAAGTTTCTCTACAGTGGAGTTATCTTGAGAAATTTTTCAGTTTGGCAACACTTGGGGCTTCTGTTATGTTCACCCTGAGGGGAGTGCGATCAAAGGAAGTGTAGGCTGTAGCAAGAGCTTGGCTGTGTCTGGGCAGTGACTGCTAAGCCACTGCTTTCAGTGAAGTGAAAGCTTTGGTCTTGATATTAGTGGGGCTGAACAGAAGCTGTCAAATAACATAATGGCATTCTCTTCAAACTAGTAATTTGAGAGAAAGTAGTAGAGAGAAACCAGGGAAGTCAAACACAGTTTATGCTTTAGAAGAAAAAGGGTTGATTTTTATCTCCTGCTCCATCATAAACATGTTGAATTTTACTGGGTTTGTCTTAAGTCAGGTTCATAAAACATTCACCTTAGATACTGTATGGAAAAGAGAAATGTGTGGGCATTCAAAAGTCTTTCTGATATGCACTTTCTCTTGCTTCTTGCTTTTGTCTGTGCTTATGATTTTGTAACATTCTGAATGTGTATGAACCTCCTGTTCTTGGTTCAGCTGGGATTTCTGGGTTTTTTTTGTATTTTATGTTGTGGCCATGTGATCTAAGCTGGAGCCTGAGATGAGGCTATAACTGACAGCATCCCTTAAGCAAGGGACAGTGAGTGAGAAAAAAGTGATAACCTTCACATTATTCTGTGATAATTAAAGCTGTGATCTAATTAACCTTCATTCCCATCACATGGTTCTTCAGAGAAAACAATTTCTAAGTAGAATTCCATTGCTTAATCAAAATTGCAAGGAAGTGGATAATTATGGACCAGAACTTGAATGGTTTTCAATATCCTTCACTACAGCACTGCTATATGCCATCGTCTTCATTACCTCTAGCATTAATATTTTTATGTATTTGTCATCCTAAATTTACACTGGAATTACATATTCCCTTTGGAAATACAAAGCCACTGAAGTCCTTTGAAATTTGCTTTGCTTAGTAATAGAGGTTTTCAGTGCCTAAAATGGGATGGAAACAGGGAGATTTTAGGAAACACAATTCAAGAAATTGACTTAGAACAATTGATCTTATCATTGTGATTGTAGTGAAACTTTTCTTGCCTTACCTCTTCTGTTACAGTTGGTAGGACTCAAAATGATGTGATGTTTCTCTTACTGAGTCTACTCTTGTGTTCCCCCTTTTTCCCAAAGATTTTCTCAAGGATTTAGAGGCAGAGAGGGAGTAATCTTTAATAACACCATTTATTCAGACCACAGCATGCTTTTTTCTAATTTAAGGGGCATGGCCAGAATCCTTCTTAGCTAAATTCCAAAGTGCCAGCTTTAAATTTAATGTCAGTAGTCAGAATAATAACTCAGAGGAACTCAACACAGATACTCAACTTGGCAGAATTTAACACTGGGCATTCCAAAGCGGGAGGGAGAGAGTTTCAGTGTATCTAGTGTTTAGGGAGGAGTGAAAGAAGAAATAGAAAAAGGAGCAAAATTATATAAAAATTACAATCTCACATTTTCAAGTGATAGAAATAGCATTTGTTTATTGTGGGAAAACAAAGGTGAGTGTGGAAAGCATGATGTCCTCCTATAATTAAGCTGATCTTAAGCATATTCTTTTCTGTACAACAATGTAGCTTCAGCCAGGCAAAGGCTGTGACTTATTTTGCTTTTATTAATCGCTATACACAGTTATTTAACAGAAAAAAAAATCCAGGAAACTTGTCCAAAGAGTGCTAATGATGTTACTTTTAGTACTGTAAATTTGAAAGAGAAGTTTCTTGTCTTTTTGTACTGTAAATAATATTTAAATAGAGAAGTATGTCATTAGCAAGATGAGCAGAGCAGAAGAGTTCAGTTGTGTGTGAACTTTATAAAGTGAAATCATTATATAAAATGATGGTTACAGTGATACATTTTAACTCAGGAGGATGATACTTCAGCCTTTTTTCAGTCCAATAACACCAGAAGGACCCTAAAATATACTAATCATTATGACCTGCACTGAGCAATGCTTTTAAACACATGCTTTGTATTAATCCTGGGATTTTATTTCTATAGTGCTTTAGGGGTTTCTGTTAGTACAGAAAATAAAACTGTGGGCACAAAGTACAGCCTGAACCTGTCCTCCGTGGAGCAGGTGGAGTTGAAGGAGCTCAGCTGCCATTGTTATGCTGCCTGACAAGATAGGCTGCCTCCAGGTAAGCCTGGTAGTCCAGGCTGAGTAGGCCTAGTGTTAACATTTTCGTTAACAGGCTCAGCACAGCTGGATCTTTGGACTAAACCTTGGGGCAATAAATTCTGATGGTAGAGGTGCAAAACCAAAGAAAAATAATATTTGCAGGCAAAAATCTACCTTATAAGAACTGTGCAACGCCAACCACTTAAACACAGTTCCAGATATTTTGATGATTGCATCTGGACTTGCAAGAATCCAGTTCTACTCCATTTATTCTACTAAGGAAAAGGAGTAAACTTTCCTGTGAGCTAAACTGATGGAATGCAGTATCTAATGTATTTTATTAGACCATCTCCAAGTTTTTTATAAGGTGGAGCTACTTTATACTTGTGTGACAGTCTCATATATTCAGATGCTTGTGATGTGTCCTTAGTGACTTGGGGTACACAGCTATTTAAAATTCAGATTAGATTTTAAAAGGAAGCATTTGCTAACTGTTTACATATGTTTAGAACTAGATGCAGTGTTGGGTATCAGCCAAAATGGGAAATTTTAAAATATGTTAGTTATCTGTTGTGTTTATGTCTTGAGATCTGCTGTAATCAAAAAGCAAAGAAAAGAAAAAACCAGAAAGCCTCTTAACAGATTTTTAAAATCTGAACATATTGGGAGGAATGTGCTGTTTTCCTCTAAATTTTATGATTAACAAAGGTCTAAATTGTTGTGAAAACTTTTAGCGTTAAGATGCTCAAATTTATATCTGTATATCTGTATTCTAGAAAATCAGTACTATGGTCTTGTCTTTGTAGTGGGTTGACCGAAGCCACTCCATCACTCCCCTCTGCAACTGGATAGAGGAGAGAAAAAATAAAACAAAGTTCATGAGTTGAGAAAAGGGCCGGGAGAGATCACTACTGATTACTGTCACAGGCAAAACAGACTCAAAGTAGGGATATTAACTGAATCTATTCATAATAAAATCAGAGCACGATAATGAGAAGTAAAATAAATCTTGAAAACACCTTCCCCACCTCTCCCTTCTTCCCAAATTCTATCTCCTCCGCCTAAGCAGTGCAGACAAATGGGGAATGGGATTTATGGTCAGTTCATCACGGGTTGTTTCTGCTACTGCTCAGGGAGAGGAGTCCTTCCCCTTCCCCAGCGTGGGGTCCATCACAGGGGAGACAGTTCTCCACAAACTTCTCCAGCATGAGTCCATCCCACGGGCAACAGTTCTCTATGAACTGCTGTAACGTGGGTCACTTTTCCAGGGGGTGCAGTCCTTCAGGCACAGGCTGCTCCAGTGTGGATCCCCCATAGGACCACAAGTCCTACCAGGAAATCTGCTCCAGAGTGGGCTCCTTTCTCCATGGGTCAGCATGTCCCTGCCAGGATCTTGCTCCAGCATGGGGCTCCCATGGGGTCACAGCTTCCTTCAGAGATCCACCTGCTCTGGTGTGGGTCTCCTCCATGGTCTTTAGATGTATCTCAGCTCCCCCGTGATCCTCCATGGGCTGCAGGGGCACAGCTGCCTCACCATGGTCTGCACCACGGGCTGCAGGGGAACCTCAGCTCTGGTACCTGGAGCACCTCCTCCCCCTCCTTCTTCACTGACCTTGGTGGCTGCACAGTTGTTCACATGTTCTCACTCCACTTCTCTGGCTGCAATTTTCATCTGCCAAGTAAGTTTTTTTACCTTCTTAAATACGTTATCGCAGAGGCATTACTATAATTCCTGTTTAGCTTGGCCTTGGCCAGCAGTGGGTCTGTCTTTGAGCCAGCTAGACTTGGCTCTACTGGACATGGGGGAAGCATCTGGCAGCTTGTCGCAGAATTTTCTCCTGTAGTCCCCCAGAGACCGAAACCTGGCCACACAAGCCCAATACATCCTATCTGTCCTCAACAGAATTAAGATATTTCTAAAATACCACGTCAGCCTGTTGTGTCAATTCAACACCTGCTGTTTTGCTATGGGAGACCAAAATAATACTGAAAGTATTCTTTCAGGTCTGGGAGTATAATGGCTCTTTAGAAGTACTGGTGTAGTAGCAACATACATTACACATGAAGAGCAGGACAAATCTGAATAGAGTCAGGAATGGTGTTTAAATCTTTCTGCTTTGGCCTGTTTCTTATGAAATGATGAGACCTGCCAGCAGAAGGTAATTGGTAATTTGTCAGCATTCTTTGCTAAGGGCAATAGCATGCTCTCACTTTCCTGATCTTAGCTTTTTACTTTTCACTGCAACCTTAGTGCACATCTCTAGGAACAATGATTTGCATGGTTGTAGTGTTGCATGTGAACTGACTTCTCTACAATATCTGCTGCAAATGGGATCCCTCTTGTAGCAGTCATATTTTCTTAATGTGAAGCTGACAATAAAAAAATCAAATTTCTGCTAATCATGACAAAGTTTTAATAAAGAAATTATTTATAGTTTCACAGTAAGAGTCAGCTTCCTCAGTGATATAAATCAGCATGGTTCTTTTTAGCTTAGAATGTGTGTTCTCATGGAACAAAATGATTGACTCAAATCTACCCTTAAAGGAATTTTGTTCCCATGGCAGCCAAGCAGGGAAAAGACCTATGTCTTGATATATGCTTTGACATTGGGTTTGAAATGTTGCTCTACTCTGTTATAAGGCTATCAAAAAGAAACTCACCTGACATTTAGTGGTTGTAGGAATAATTTTCAAAACATACCAAAAGGTTGGGTGCTGGAATTGACTCTGTGCCTTAGAAACCCTTGGTTTGGTTGGAGGAGTAGTCCCATGTTTGCGTAAAGCTAACAGACAAGAACTGTTCACTTCATGCTAGTCCTGGCTCTGGTAGGCTAATAAAACTGTACTATTTAGATCTAGTAGTAGTGGCAATCCATAATGAGATGATGGGACACTGCTAGTGATGCTAATATTATTGAGACTTGGAATTTGAAGGAGCCCAAGGAATGCCCAAAGTACGTCTTTTCTACACACTGCTACACGGATGGCTATAGTAGAAGAGAGATAAGATGATGTCCTTCTCACTTGCATATTAATATATGAGCAGGAAGGAACACCATTCAGTCAGGAGGTAAATCTCTACAGACTCTTTCAAACAGCTTCAGTATCCTTGTTCAAGCTGTAGTCAGTTATGGTTGTAGGGAAAAGGTTATCCTCACAACAGTCCTTTGGTAGAAATTATTTACTGGGGAGGAGAGGGGTCAGAAAATAACCTCAGTCTTTGGTAGAGAATTTATAACATAACTGTCTTAACAGCCTAGAAGGTCATGACCATTTTGGGTAAAATTAGCAGTCTGTTATCCAAGGGGACACAACAGTATTGTGGCAGAGATTGGATTTGAGATTCCTTGACGAAGAAGCAGGCCAAAGGCTACCCGAGGAAAGCTGGATCCAATCATAGCTCCAGGTAGAAAAAAAATTAAATTCTTCTTTAAAAATGGGAAAACCACTACCTGAGGTAAGCTGTTTCAGTTTTTAATAATTTTTCACTTTTCATTTGAAAAGTTAACACTTTTTTTTTTTTTTGCAGTTTACCTCAGTAAATTCCAGCATGCAATTACTAGCTTTTGTATCCTTGTCAGCAAATGTTAAATACACAAACTACTCTCAGTAACAGTAACAGTAACTTTTTCTCCACATAATTCTGTGTCAAGTGATAACCATGGTGCAGCCTTCTCTTGGACGGAGGAAAATGGACCTACATTAAAAAAGCCTTTGTTGAGAAACTTTCTGCTAGGTGCTAAGAACTATAAGACCATATTTCTGTTATCTTGGACAAACATTTCTTTGCCTAACATTTAGCTATCCAACTTGGCACATGCTGATATAAAACTGGTCCTCTTTTGTGCATTTTTTTTTAACTTCTACAAAAGACTCATCTTACTTGAGTGCGATATGATTTGGGGTACTTTATATTTTTGAAGAGCAAACAAAATTCTCTATATCGTTATTTGTATTAATGAGAATAATCAGCTATGCTTTTAAAACAGTTGCTAAAATGATATGAAAGCAATTCAAGACTTTAATTCTGTGTCCTTAATAATTAATTATTTTTTGTGATCTTGTCAGTGTGGAAGTTTACTCTGTATGTATGGACGTGAGAAAACTTTGAGAGTTTTGGTTAAAAGAGTACTGGAAGACATTTCAGTTATTTAATGAAACCACACAGAAGAGATTTCAACAATCTAGCAATTTGCTCTGTAGTGTGAGCTTCTAATTGGGAGTACCTGGTAGCAGGACAACATGTGTTACTGCAATTGCAACTTGCAGTCTTTTTTTGAAAATTACAGTTAGTGTTCTAAAAGCATGATATTAAGACACTTTTCCTAATGGCTTGAAATTTGTACTTTGATTGAGGCAAACTCAGCATTAGAAGCACGCAGTCAAACTAAAATGTATTCCACTTAAAAACAAATTCAAGCCATGTCAGAGATGAAATCTGCTCCTGTTTTTTTTACTATGTACTATAGCACATTTTCTCTTTCCTCCATTCTTGTGAGGAAAGAGACAGTGACTAATATCTTGCTTCTATAAGGAACAAGACATCTGCTTAAATATAAGCAGATACATAGTCTTACTGAAATCAGTGGCACTACTTGATAGCTGAAAAAATATTGAGTTTAATTCTACACTTTTTTTTTGTATAAAATATCTTCCTTGATAGTTCTTATGCTTAAATCAGAGTATTTTTTTTCAGATAAATGTCTTAGCAAACACTAAGGGAAAACTAAATAAATTTGAAATTATATTTTCTAAAAACTTCTTATTATACAGTGTTTCAGATGTTCCTGGTGAGATTTTGGAACCTCATGTGCCTGACGCTTGAAGTTATTAAAGCTACTATTGCTATACAGGTCTAGATTTCTATGCCTAGTACATCAAGATGCTTTTCAGAATGTGTTTTAACTGTTGAAAGGAAGTCGGGTGGTGCATTGTGTGCAAATTATTCTTTTTTTCATTATACTCTTTCTAAGATCTTTTCTTGAAAGGAAAAGGGTAAGCCATCAGACAATAGGAGGTGTTTTGATCTCCTCACTAGGTCATATATTTGATGCAGCATTTTAAAGATGTATTCTATCTGAAGTAATTGGCAACAATGCCTGCTAATAACTCTTAAGACTTGATTCATGCTTCTGTGAATGTACTCTCTGTGCTACTGTGAATATCGTTCAGTGTTTTTCCTAATAATTTTTTCTAACATCTTATTCTAAATATCAGTGCAACACTCAAACTTAGAAACATTTGTTGTTTCTTTACCCTGACAGATTATTCAGCACTTAGTGTAATAGTTCTACAGAATGTAGTATTGATGTGTATCTATTCCATTAAGATCAGTAAGGAATTTGGTCAACATGCAGTTAAAGAGTAGGGAAGGATACTTTTGACAATTCTATCTTGAAAATTCAATACAATGTTCTTGTAAAGTTATTCAGCTGAAAGTGTCCAGTGGTGCAGTCATATATTTAAAAATGCAGTATTCTGATTTTTGGGTTGTTTTTCTTTCAAAATTAGAAAGAACATCTGACTGCTCATACTTGCAGATTTCTAACTTTAGAGTTTTGACCTTGGCTATTGAATGTATGCCTGCTTGCTTTCTCTTGGGTTTATAACATTGTTGGTTTTTAATTAATCTCTAAGTTCTATTTCTCCTGCTGCCACACTTCTGTGGTACGTTCATGCCAAATGGCTTACAAAGTTATCAGAACTCTTTTACTGGATATCTTTCATAGCAGAAGTCATGTTTGTTTCCTGTGTGACTATGTAATTTTATAAAAATATTTTAATTCCAAACTTCTGCTACTTGGACAGTGAGCTGACAGTTTGCAAGCGACAGATCTGCTGAATGGCTTTGCAAATAGAAAAAGAATTTCAAGTAACCAAATAATTGCGTCAGAGCACCTTTTGTGTAAAGAGGAGTCTTTTCATAGAGTACTGTAATCTTTGGATCTAGCCTATATAGCGCATTTAATGCATTTAAAATATTGTAAGGGTGTAATTAAGTCTTGCCATATTCCTGTATTCCTTGACAATATCTCCCTTTAAAGTCATAATATCCTATTATCTGAAGTAGGTTCAAGTAGTAGATGATCTTGATGTGCTATTCAAAATGGTTTTTGTCCTATGGGAACAGTGGGCCAATCATGTCAAAACCTTTTATCATTAGCAGTTACAAGTGCTTTCTAAAACTATTTCAGATTTAGTGATCTATAAGATGAATCTGTCATCCTAAGGAGACTCCTTGATGACTGACCTTTTCTCTCTCCCAACTCAAAAATTTATGGGATTATAGAAGGAGGAGTGAGTATTCAGAAGGAAGGTATTACATGTTTTTCTCTTTTGACTTTAATTGCTGTCAAATATGATGAGGTCAGTGTTACTTCTTATACTTTGGCTGTTCTGCAGTTCTAGAGGTGACAAAACCAGAGTGATACTGGTATGAAACAAGGTAGGATACAGTTGAGTTATACTGGATGGGACATGACAGAGCAGGACAGGGTGGTGTGGAAGCTCACTTTGGTGATTGCATCATTTTGATTGAAAACTGTGAGCTTTTCTTTTGAGAATTTTGTGCAGCAACAGGGAAAAGAAACGTCTTTAGGATTAGAAAATGTGAGCATTTATGAAAAGAATAAAGCTCTTTGAGCCTAATGAGGTTAGATCACCTTTTAAATAATTTAAGTCTGGTGTTTTCTTTTTATACAGCCAAGTAGGCTTTTTACAGTATACCAAGCCACTGTTTGGAGGTTGTCCTTTATTTGCACAACTTCTCTCTGGTCCTACTGAATATTTTTTAGGGCCATACATGAATCCTCTTTCTTACCAACATGATCTAAGTATTTTCTAGCTCCATGGAGTTTCTTTGAGTTTTTCAAGGACACAGCAGACAACAAAATCCAAGTTAGTCCCAGTGTGTTAATATCGAAACATAACAGCAAAACTAATGTCACTGACCAGGTTTTTAAAGGTAGTACCAGCGTGAGTGGCTGCTTAGAGAACTGTAGAGAAGACATTATAAAAAGGCTAAAATAAGAATATTTTAAAATAGGCAGGTATACAGTTGTCAAGTTCTTGATATAGCTAATGATTTGGAGATGATTCAAAGTAAGAGTGTGGAGTTTGAATTTGATAGAAATTATTTACAAAAATTAAAAAAGCCCCAAACAGTTGCGAAAGCTTCACCAGGAATCTGTTGCAAGGATCTGCTAATGAATTATTAGACTGAACTGTGGCCCTGAAAATAGATTTTTAAAAAAGAGAGTGGGGAAAATGGCACCTCTTGAATGACCTGAAATAAATGTGACAGTAATCGACTTTGAAAGCATTGTGGAGATATTATGGAGATACTATCTGATTCATACATTTCTGCATCAATTACATGATTTAAAGTAAACGTAGAGGTTCCTAATTAGGTCTTTGTGCAACTGTCAGGCTACTTTTATCTTTATTTAGTGTTATGCTTTCAGTCTGTGACAGAACACCGGTTATTACGGATAGAGAGTTAGAATGAAGGAAATAATTTGAAATGCATTGAAAGACTTGAAAATAATGAGGTATGTGCTAAATGGCATTTTTCTTGGGATTAGAACTGGAAGTGAAGGACTCATGGTAAAAATGTTTTCCTAAATGTTATTCCTCAGCCCTCCTCCCGAAACACTTGGGAAAGTTTTAATAATCTGGAGAATTAAATAGTAAAGTTGAATATTCCTTCTTTTAGGAAACCCAATAAGATGCTTTAAGCATGCATGTGTCTGAAAACCAAAACATACACACTATCTTGCACTGTTTATGCTATCTCTTTTTCCTCTATGAAGACTTGCACTGATAAGATGCCAGTGTCTGAAATAATATTTCTGGACACAAATATGTTACTTTCCATCCTTATACTTTAATATGAATTTATTCTCTGTAACCTCGTAATAATAAGATAAAATATAGCCCAATGCAAATTTTGAGTAAGAAAAAAATAACAAAGGTTACTTGAAGAGACTTTGGTTGTACCATCAATGGGAACAAAATTACTGGGGTGGATCCATAGAGAAAAGATGTCTTACCCTAAGGAGGTAGCTGGAGATCAAAGAGGATCCTTATCTTCACATAAAAGTCTCTGAGTGAGCACAGGCAGGCAGGCAAGCAAGTGAAGACCACCTGAGGGAGAGAGAATAATTACATGGATATCAAGTTAGGCTTCCTTTCCTTTAAAATGATGGAAGTTACTAGAGTTCATGGGGACAGAAAGTGTGAGAAAACTTTGCAAGCAGTCCTGATAACTTTTACTTAATGGGGAAATAAACCCGCTCGTTTTTGGAGAGGCTTGAGTTACTGAGTCACTTGCATTGTAATTCTTACCTGAATGTGCACCTGTGATTCTATGAACACTGGTTGGAATTGCCTTGCATGTGAAATTTAATAAAAGAGATAATTGTAATTTCATGGATCCTCTGCCAGGAGAAGCACTATACAGTTCTTTAAAAGTTAAAGCACAGAATCCCAGGCTTGTCACGGACGGGAGTGCAAAGACACAGCTTCCTCTGTAACTATGACATCCTTTCAACCCAGGTAACATGTTGCTCACAATGAGTCTCTTCATTCTGAATCTTTTAGAGAAGCCACAAAGAACATCAGTGCACCAGAATTTAGGTCTAAAATAGAATAGAAAAAATTAATTTCTGGATAACATTTAACTAGCCTGAGTTTGATCTTCTTTCACTGTGCATCTTAGACATGAGCATTTCAGCTGAAGTGAGAGCATTTCAGTTTCTTGGAGTTTTCTAATTTTTTTATTGAAATAATAATTTTATCTTTCTGGGGAAAAAAGTCCACTTTCAGTTAAAAAGCCTACATCCCTTTTCTAACAGAGATAAAAGGCCTGCACTGAGATAGCAAGAAAGGCCAAGCCCTGTCCTATACTTTCTCTTTGTAGTGTTTACTTTTCCATTTACTCTCCGTAAATCTGAATTACTTTTTTTTTTTTTTTTAGGTGAAGTTATATTTTATAGAGAAATATCAATTTTAAATATAATCAAAAGTATTTTATTTTTAAGATTGTTACCCTAATTGTCAGACCAGCTGGTGAGCTTACAATGCCTTTGATTCCATTAGGCTGTCTCAACAGCATAGCCTTTAGCAGCATGTTATGCCATAAGCTGCTTGTGCTGCAAATTAATCTGTGTGATACAGGTGTCAAACTGAGTGGAAGTCTACAGGATTGAGGACTGAGGATGCTGTGTTTACTAATTGAGGCTTCCCAGCTATCAGGATTTCAAATTTATCTGGTAATTAAATTAGTGTGTGGTACTCATAACATTTGCTTTATAAACCCTTGTTACTGCACAAATCTATATTATAATATTTCAGTTTCCTATAAGTAGCTATATCCTGTGGTTAAAGCAGCAGATACAATGCCTGAACTTGGAATTTTTGTTCTGCCTTAAAAAAAGTGAAGATGAATAACTGACTTCCGATTCCATATAGTTGCTTATATTTTCTCTGTAAATAAAAGTAATTCACTCCTTTAGAATACTCTGCTTCCTACACAAGCTTTAATTTCCTGACAAAAACTTTATTACATTTTTTTGTGTGTTCTTCAGTGAGTTCTCTAGATGATTCATCAGATAGAACAAGGAAAACAGTGAGGGTCATTTTTCTTCTTTAATAAAAAAGTAAATTAATGATGGAGAAAGTACAGATATGTGTAGCAGAATGTGTCAAAGATGTGCTATGTGAGAAATGTCCATAATTCATCAGGAAACGTTATGACAGAAAAGATATACAGATACTGCTTTTAGTTGAACTGATAGCTCCACAGGTAAACTTTGATTAACAGTTTCCTTGCAGTGGGATAAAGCAACCAGGATTTGTAGACTTCTCCTTGCCTGGAAGGAGTGAGACTATACTGGAACCCATAAAGATGATAAAAAATCTCCAGAGGGATTGCTCATCCCTGTTGCTTCACATATCACGTTGCTTAAATTATACAATCTGGAGCATGTTTTCTGAAACCGAATGTTTGCAGTTCAGTTATAGTCACAAAGTAGACCACACACCTCACTTTTTTTTTTTTTGTTTTTTGTTGGTAGCAAAATCTCAATTCAATTGAGTGTTTAAAATACTGTTTAACTGCTCAGAAGTGTTTGGCTTCCTTGCAGGGGCACAGTTGGTCTATCTTATACAAGTTCCAGTAGAGAAATCAGACTCTCAGATGATGCAAAGCAAAGTGCTTCACTGCTTTCCGTAGGGAAATTCCCACATTACCTACCTTCTGTCTCAGTTATTACAATCAAAGTATTAAAGAAACCCCAAAGCAACTCCACATGTTTTATCTCCTCCTGCCCAGCTTCTATACTTGCTGCAATAGAAATAAATCTAAATCCCTTTTTAAACAGGGTCATCTAAGTTCCGCAATACAAAGTAATAAAATCCTTCCTAGAATTGTTCCAATATAACTAATGCAAAACTTCTTCCTAAATAATTTAACTCCATTCTACTTTTGCAGAGATGGAAATATAGGCTGATAGCCATGGAGATTTGAAAGAAAAATTTTGCTTGTAGTAGATGAAGAAGTTAACTAAAACCCTGCAAAAAATGTTCCATTTCCAAAATTATCTTTGTGGTTTGGTGGTAGATGTTGCCAGAAGTCCAGTAGAAACTCTGCAGTAAGCAATTTTATTCAAGTGTGGAAATTCTTCTGTCTGATTTTAAAATTAAATTTTAACTGGTTCCTGAGAGTTGTATTAGAGGTATGAAAACATGGGTTATTTATTCAAGTTTTCAGCTCAGTAACTCTACACTACACTGACTATGTATGTTTGCTTTTGTTGTGTTAATCTTGCTGGTTAGGGCATGCAGGACTTTCCCTGGGATAACTTTCCTCTGACAGCCATGGATTAACAAATAAGAAAGCTTGGCTTAACAAGTAAGACTGAGCAAGCACATCTGTTGTTCAGAGAGATAATCAGTCCTACTGTGAACTAGCTGGACAGTCTAGGTGTCACTTTGTAGGCTACAGTGTACATCTGGGTACTTCTGAGAAAAACAAAGTAGCTGTTCTTACGTCTGCTACTGGTGAGAGATGAGAGGTGGCAGCTCCTTTTACTCTTTTCGATGGAAGTTATTTTTGATTAATTTTCTTTTGTTCCACCAGGAAGAACATAGATGTGAAACTTCAGCTCAGAATGCCTGAAAGCTGAATTCTACATATCTAAATATGCAGCTAAATTACACTGTGGATGGATGGAAATTTTCATTAGAAATGTATTGTCCCTCTGACACAAGTACATTTGAAGCTAAAGAATGTGATCTGGAGTGCAACTGTGGCATGCAGAATTATGTTTTGGATATGACTTTTGAGAGAAAACCATGCTGAAGGCTCTAAGTTCAATCGTTTTGGTCTATGCATTGGAAACATTCCTCTCAGTGCTGCTGTCTTGCCTGGTTCTTAAGGCTGAAGGCAGAAGGAACTGGGTAGTGTCTTAATGACTCCTCTGAGGTTACTGTATGTTGTGTACATATAAGCACCTATACACAATTTTATCAGCAAATTCTTGCATAAATTTTCAATACCGTGATACCAGACTGTTTGTTATCACAGTCTGGTGTGTACATCCTTATCTCCACGCACTTTTGACCTTTGCTGTTTCTCACTGCAATATGTAGTTAGCAGTGGAAGATCAGTGAGACCAAATGGCTGCTGTGCTCTGTTTTAGCTTTCCTGTTCTTCCAGTTGCAATTCAATGAATAGTATGTTTTCTTACATCAACTATGATACAAAAACATCCAAGGCTCCTTTTTTCAGGGGGAGGGGATGTGTTGTCAACTATAACTGCAGTACCAAGGGACTACCAACTAAGAGAAGTTCTTGGGGCAGTTCATGAACTGTAATTGCTAAAAATAAAATGAGTCGTGTGTATTTCTCCTTTTTCACCTTGGGTTTTGATGTACCCAGTATCATTTTTTCCTCAATAGATTGTAGAAAAAGGATGATTATTCTGACTTCATACCAGGATACACAGGAGTTGCATTTCCCCTGGTGTGTCCTAGGTAATATGACTTACAGAAATGTCCAGTATTAACTTCAGAATAGCCAATGACAGAAAATCAACTGTTTGTTTAGGAAACCATCCTTAAAGTCTTTGATCTTATGTATCTGGATTACTGGTTTGGTTTTCTTTTTGGTTTTTTTTTTTTTTTCATGGTGTTTTAGAGTTCATCATCAAAGTTTCCTTCCACTTTTTATGTAGTTTTATCTTAAGTAGTTTTTGGATTGTATTCCTGATGTTTGTTCCTAATGTTCTGTAATGTCTGTTTTCTGGTACTGGAGTTGTTCCTTGTGGATCATCTGTGAAACCTTTCTGATGAACCTTAACACTGTAAGGTACATTATTCTGGTACTGATCACACTGTAAAGTTGCCTCACCACTCTGACTTTGCTAGCACACACACAGGCTGCAGTAATCTTCCCACAGTGCAAAGACAAGTCAGTCTTTTTCTCATTGTCTGACGGAAGATATTGGTGTCTCCTTCACAACTGGTCTGCTTGGCTATATTTTTAAGGAATTAAGTATTTAGCTATAACCACATGATTAGTAAAGTTAGCACAATCATTCATGTGCTTAAATATATGTAGGATTGGGCATTAGCTTTGCTCTCCTCTCCTCTGAAGAATAAAGCTTTGTAGTGTTAGAACTACTATTTCATCCCTCTCACCCCTGCCTCCCCCCCTTAAGTTCTGATTTAGTTTCTGGCTTTATTCCTTCCACTTTCAGTCATAAATCCCTTCTCCCAGATTCTCCTTGACCCTCAGCATTTTTCATTTAGGAGCTTTCTAGTTTCTCCTTGACTAATCATCTTGTATTTTTTAATAGCCTGAGGAACTTTAACCAAAATGCCATTTTTAATCTCATTTTCTGTTTCCAGCATGCATTTTAGTAATCCTCTTTTCTTATACTACTTGCAATTAATGTATCCCATTAGTGTCCCAGACTATCAATGTGTCATTTGCTCAAAGGATTAATGTTGAAAAATGTATTAGCACTAATACATAGTAAATGAGAAGGATTGCTCTTATGCCTTTGACTTCAGCATGCTCATTGGAAATGAGGATGCTGGCTTTACCTGGAGTCATAACTAGAATGAGCATAAAATACAAACTAGGACTGCTTCTTAATAGATGGATTCTCTAAGACAATAATTAAAACTGATTTCCAGTAGTAGTCAATATTCTCCTGCAGTCTGTTAAGCACTCTCATGGTTGTGCGCTGTGTGCTTTATGGTGACAATCTTTGCCAAATCAGTCTGCAGAAGCAAAGATTATCTAATTTTTTAAATACTGCACTGAATTAGCTCTATTGCTATAGTTTTGAGAGGAAAGAAGAATGCAAAAATAGCTTTCTGGTGTTCTTGGACCTCTTCAATTCTGACCAGTCCCTGATAGGATTAAAGCAAACCTTAAAGAAGGATTATGTTCTATTGCCTAGGAAGAAAACTTTCCTATGGAGAAGTCAGGTACCCGGTGTGCATCCTGGATCGGGCAGGTTTGAGTCAGTTCTGTACCTTCTTAGGAACTACGTTACAAGATGTCAGAGTAATTTCTGTATCTTGGCCTAGACTGAATAAATATATACACACACATACATACATTAATTCTTACATGTCTTCTGTTGATCTAACAGGTATTTTGGATGGCAGTGGAAAATAATAAGTTGGCTTAATTGTACTTGGTTGTCTTTTACCTGTGGCCATTACTGTTTTCCCAAACTACAAGGACAACATGCTGTTTGTGAAATTGCTGTTTATTTTGGTGGACTGGCCAAAGACTGAGGTGTAAAGATTTTCACTACTCGATGTTTTATATTTATGTTGCAGGAAGATCTTGAAATGGATACATTCTTTGTTACACTTTGGTCCTGACAGAGAAAGTGTCTTCTACGACAGGAGCAGGGCCTACTCTTGATATTGACCTGAACTTTGCCAGAGTTTAAGCAGCACTTCATTGTCAAGTTTTGGACTCTTTTGATCGATACACCATTGCAGTCTCAGTTTCATAATCTGTTGAGCTTGCAGTCGATTATCAATAGAGTTAACTTAAACTGCATGAGGTTTGCTAGCAATCTGCTCATTTTTGTACTTGTACATTTCAGAAAGATAAGATTCCTAATTACCATATGGACTTTATTTGTAAAGTATTTGTTTCATTCCTGCATACCACGGGAAAGGAGGATCCAGGGAAACACAGGCTGCTCAGTCTTTATCCTTGGGACGAGGATGGCTCAGGGGGGACTATTATCAAAGTGTTTAAATACCTGGTGGGAGTAAATAAAGAAAGTGCATCCAGGCTCCTCTTAGTTTTGTCCAGTGACAGAACAAAGGAACAGTTTTCAGTTAGTTGGCACTAATTGAAATACTGGTTTCATAAGAAAATTTTTTTTTCACTGTCAAAGTGAACAAACACTGGAGTAAGTTGCCAGCTGGTGTAGTCTCCATCCTTGGAGATATTCAAAACATGACTCTACACAGACCTGAGCAGCCTGTTATGGCTGACCTGGTTTGAGGAGGTGGTGTTAAAGTAGATGAGTAGATGACCTCCAGCTGCTTGATCTTCCAAGCTTGGCATTTCTGTAATTATTCCTAGGATATGAACAGGACATTTGAGTTGGATTTTATAACTGATGAGACCTTAGAATGAATAAACAGATTAGAAAGCATTAACAGAAATGTTGGGAGTCAAGTTTCTGGTTTTTGTTGTAACTGAATTTGTTCTGTGATGGACAAAAGCCCTGGTGCATCAGGATGATTTTGTCTCTTGGTTATGTTGCCTGCATTATCTGGTTTAAATTAGAAATAGGAAATAATCACTTATTTTTTTCATAGGTCTCTTTCTGCAAGACTTGTAGCATAAATTCCAAAAAACAACCTAAATCCAGTGGTCTTAAATGGTCTGCTCAATGTCTTTAGAAAGAATAAGTTGTGTACATTTGACGGTGTTGTGAAAGTCAGGCAGTAGCTACCCATGACATTTTGAAGACAGTTGAAATTGTGTCCGAGGAGTGTTCAGTGAGGGTCTGAATTGTGTTTTAGTCTTATAACTTTATTCTTACCTATGAGGATTCAGGGTGGCCAGATGGGAAGTTTCAACCATAAGAGCCATGTACGAGATGATCTAATCCTTCCAGCCAGTTAAGCAGTATGATTATTAGAGCTGGATGGAAAATGGAAATATGAAAATTAGATTATGAAAATTAGGTAGTAGATCAGAAAAGTTAATTTGATTGTTTAAAATAGTTATTGATGTTATTAAATGATGGTCGGATCTCTTCCCAGCTGGTATTATTGAAAAGAATGTCATGTATTTCTTCCTCTGTCATGCAGAGGAAGGAAGATGTACTGTTCCCATCACCAAGAATTTTAAAAAGTACCTTCATTGAGGAAGGAATTCCGAGGAAGATTGAAAGGTAATCATTCTTTCAAAGTTCATACATGTCTCATGTTTGCTTGTGTGGTGAGCTGACCTTGGCTGGACACCAGGTCCCCACCCAACCACTCTATCACTCCCCTTCTCAGGCAGTCAGGGGAAAAAGTAAGATAGAAAATAACTCGTTGGTTGGGATAAGGCAGTTTATTAAAGCAGATGCAAAGCAGAATCTTGTGCATGCAAAAGCAAAGTGAAAGATAACACGATTTATTCTCTACTTCCCATGAGCAGTGACGGTCGGCCACTCCTGAGCTGCAGGGCTTCAGTATCTGTAATGCTTCCTCAGCAGGCAGCCATTGGAGACAATGAATGCCTGACTTCCTGCTCTTTGCCTTAGCTTTTATATCTGAGCTGACATCACAGGGTATGGAATATCCCTTTGGATAGTTTGGGTCAGCTGGCCTGCTTGGGTTCCCTCCCAGGATCTTGCCCTCAGTTGTTACAGTGCTGATGCTGTGCTCAGCAGTAGCCGAAACACCGGTGTGTTATCAACACCCTTCTTGCTGCCAATGCAAAGCACAGCACTGTGAGGGCTGCTGTGGGGAAATGCACTCCAGCTCAGCCAGACCCAATATAGCACGTCTTCAAAGGTGTTTGGCTTCGGCAATACACTCACAGAGTGTGATAGCATGGGCATAAATGCTTCTGTTTCTGAGATTCAAAAGTGAGGTGGTGGCTCTTTTCAATCATTAACCAACCTGATAAGGCATGAAACAGGGCTATATTCTTTTCTGTCAGTTACTAAGACTTGATGCTTTGCCTTTTTCATGAATATTTATTAAAAAATTCTTATATTAAATTGAAATGGGCCATAGATTTCCTCTTCAGTGAATGTCATGATGGTTGATTTTTGGGAAGCAGATTTTCAGTGAATTTTAGTATTTGCCTGTCTGAATTTCATGGACAAGTACCACTTTCCATATTTTGGGAATTTGGACTTCTCTTAGTATTCTAAACACATTTTGAATGATTTCCAAGCTCTTCCATTCACAGGTCTCAAAATTTGCTTGAGCGTGCAAATGTGACACCTGGATTCTTTTCAGAACTAGGATTTGACATGTTGCAGAAACACAGAATATTCTGGATAATATTGTTAAATATTTTTGTAGATGAGTCCTTTGTTCTGTCAGTCTTTCAGCTTGTTATATTAAATAAAAATGTTTAGTGAGTTCATTTTTTACCTAGCAAAATGACTTGCTGTACGAATTGACCCACATTACTTAACAAGAAATAATTTTTAAGCCAACCCTCATGTACAGCTTGTTACAGGTCTTACAGTTGCCACTAATTATCTGATACAAAGATAATGCTAAATTTAGCGTTGTTCATGCATGCTGTTAACTGGGTGTTAAATAAATATCATTTCATATAGTTCATTTAGTGTTTTGTTGACATTAGGAAAAAATTGAAACAATTTGGGCATTGCTTTTAATGGTTAGTTATTGTCTCTTAACTCATTCCTTGAATATGATTTGACATAATTTTCTGAAACAATACAGTATCCTTAAGTCACAATAATTGTTTTTGCTATCACTATTATTCAATTAACCTTTGATTTTTTTCCTTAAAATGTGAAACGACCCAGTATTCATTTAGGACTTCTGTTGTTTTTCTCATTTTCACTTTAATTTTTCTCTCCCTCTATTCAACCTTCTTTTGTAAAATGTGTTTTGAATATAGACTTTTATGACTTGCATATGGCCTAAATTCAACACAAACCACTTGGCATTCAAAAAATACTATTTTTGATTTTTGGCCTGTTGCATTCTTTCCTCAAAGCCCTGAGAATGTTGCTTGTACATCACTGCTGTATCTTTGCTTACAGGACTCTTTCCAAATACCCATTTCAGTTATTTTTCTTAGAGAATCCAGCAGAAGCAGTTAGGGCCTTGGCCCTGCAATAGAAGTTCTTCTAGTTGTTCTGTGGTAATTGAAAGGCAGCACGTCTGATCCCGTTCACTGAATTGCAAAGCTGTTTCAAAGACCTTGCAGGACTTAAAAGTACCTGCAATCATTATTCTTCAGTGACAAATTGGAGTTCTTAACTGACATCTTTTCAAATGTGTCTGGCAGTACAACCCTGGAGAGATTTCAGTCAGTGGCTTCCCTTTGAACAAAGTTTCCTCACAATTGATTCAAAGACATCAGGAAAGAGAGAAAGAATGGGAATTGTGTCTATTTTTTTTTTCCCCTGAGTGCAAGAAAAATAAAAAAGAGGGATAATTTAGGAAGAAATGGTGACATGTAGGTAGATAACTCCAAAAGCGTAATCCTGGAAACTCTAAACTTAGTTACTGACTAGTACTGGTGGCACTAAGTCTGAATAGGAGCTTGAGTATAACTTCACTTATCTTTTATTTGCAAGAACACACATCTAACACAGAATTTTACCTTCTTGTAATATCTCAAAAAGACTGGAAAATTTTAAAGCAAATCAAAGCTTATATTGCATACAGTCCTCATCAAGTTGTGGCTGCTTGTTCTGGATTCCTTATAACCATTAGTTGCTCATCTTGTGATTGTCCTTTTAGATTTATTAAATACATGGACAGGTGTTAAGTTGTGACACTATAGCTGCAAAATTAAGAAAAAGGAAAAATTATTTAATGAGGAATGAATTAACCCCCCATCATTCATTAACTCATTTTACGTTTTAGCAGACAAAAGCAATAGCACTCCCATATGTTGCAGCTATATAAAGCTTATGGAGGCTTGTTCACATCAAAGATTTAGTAAGTTTTCATAGTTCCAGAATAGCTCCCAACCTAGCAAGCAGAGTGCTCTGCTTGGTAAGGGTTGTATGGGTTTTAACAAAACCAAAGTTTTGATCTCACTATAGAAAAGGAAGGAGCTTCCCTTATTTCTAAGATAACATGTGACATCCCTTTGTTTAATCCATGAATGACAGCAGAGGAGATGGAAGCAAGCATGAGGTTGGGGGTTCTTTTAGTTGAGGAGGAACTGTGTGGTAAGAAAGAAATAATGTACCAAATCAGATTAAATAAGAGAATAAAGATATTATTACTTCTTTTTTCTTTTAGTTAATGCTTTTTTTACTGGTTATTGGGATACTATTTCAGGATCCCTGTTTCTGTATGCTGTATAGGAAGCCTGAACGCCTGAGGTTCTAGGGTGCTTAATGCTTCCATAGAAATGTTGCAAAAATTCATCTTCATGGTGCCTAAATTGTTTTCTGGCCCTAGCTGCAAGAGTTTGTATAGTAAAAACACTTATTTCCCTGACATGCTGCCTTTCTTAATTGAGATAAGGAAATAAGTGCTTCCAGGAAGTGGGATGCAGCAAGCCTAAATTAAATTTGTCATTTATTTCTGGTGTTATGTTAAAAGCTTGTATTGACCTTCTCTACAAGGACTGATATTTAAAGGGAAAACTAAACAGTTAATGGTATTACTAAATTATCTAATATGGAGAGATAATGGTTTGTATTATCTGCAATCTTGATTACAGGAAAAGTTCTATCATTTTGTATCTATTTACGATAAGAAGCAAACTCCATTTTTTCTCCTCCATTTTTTTCTGCTTAATGAGGTGATTTTTTTTTGTTCTGAAAATTTTTGATAGTCCTTTCTCTGCCTGTCGACATCGATCAGAATTATTTAACCCTTGTATCAGCAGTTTCAAATGAGGTCAGTACCTCTGTGTTTCTTCCTTATACATGCAATTGCAAAGAGAAAATACCTGATAGAGAATTTAGATTCCCAGGCAAAGTTACAACAGTATTTAATAGAATTTTATTTGTAGGTATTAGTCTGAACCTGAGAATTCGCCTGGTGTTGGCCTAGTTAGTTTGTGTCAGAATCAGTATTTCACCCAGATCCCTTCAGTTTGAGTGTATTACCTTTACTTTACTGCAATATTTTTTCCTCTCTTACTTAAAATATATGTGTGTATGCACACACGTGTACATACACAGACATCAGACATGTTCCAATTGAAAAACAGTACAATTACCAAGACATTTGACCATAAGGGCAAAAAATAATTCCTACCACTGTATAGTTTTTGGACAAGAGATTGATGTGGAGAAAACAGGTGTAACAGAACCTGACTCCAGCTAATTCCCTGCAGTGTGTAACTATTTCATGACTCCTCTTAAAAGTTGCATGCTAGCTTGGAAGTTGTTGCAGCTACACAAGAGCACAGCCACTGGTTTGTGTAGCACAGAACCTTTTCTGAATTGTGGAAGGGATGAGGATCAGAAAACACATCAACTTTTGAATTCACAGTTCAGAAATTACAGCTATTAAGACTGACTTGTTTTGGTCTTCTTTTCAAAAAACCAAAGAATTAATGGGTTTGGGTTGATTTGTAACAATTCATTTTCCATCTCCTGTTCATTTACTTTCAAAGTCTGTTCTCCTACCTATCTTAGATAAATGGTCCACTATAAATAATTGATATTTTGTTAGGTAAGCTTAAATAAACAAAGCTATTCGTTAAGAAGCTTTATACCAAAATCATCCATAAAAAAGCCTATATTTAATACTTGTGTGCTTTTAACTTATTGCTTTTTTCAGGACAGTTTCATGTCAGAGAAAGCAACCGTTAACACATTAAAATGTGTATAGGATTATGTATAATGCTTATATTTAATAATGTGCTACTTACATTCCTGTAAAACTTTAAGACTATAACATAGTTTTTAAGTTTTTGATAATCAGGCTGGATATAAATTCTTTCAGATTTTGGCAAATGTGGTTTGTTCTTTGTGACAAATGTGATGTAAATAGTTGTCAAGAGGGTCAAGAAGTTTTCGTGTCCTGCTGCAGTCACTGTAGATAGAACCTTCTCTACTGTCAATTACTGAATATTTTGTGGAACTCTCCTGTACTTTTTAATACCTTTTCAAAGCCACAGTTAGCAAATCAGATTTTTTTTTTCCTACAGCCTGTTTATTAGTGATCTAAGTAAGCTGCAAAATCGTGGCATCTCTATGAATATTCTCGATTATATTTTTCCAGTGGTCAGAATTGACTGTGTATGTGCTTTAGTTTTTGCCCTACAGGGTTTAGAGACCTGGAGGAGCAATAGCAGCCATTCTACCAGTTTAGAAAAAGTGAACCAACTATAAACCTTTTCTCTTTCTGTTTTATGTTGGTGGAATAGGGTGTGATATGTTGCTTCTGTTCCAAACCCATGTGGACTTTGTGCTCATAACTCTGGCAGCCACAACTGTAGTCAAAAGTGGTTTGATGTGAGCTGGATAGAAGGAAGGAGGAAGAAATACTAGGAAACTGCAAACATTCTCTCTTTGCAGTGAAAAGAAGCACAAATTCTCCTAGTATACAAAAATTGCCATGGACTCTATTTGCAGTAGTTCCTAAAGTCCTTAGAAGTCTGAATCTCGGGTATTGTCTTCCATTATTGCAGGTGTGGTCAGGCATTGGTTTTAATATTTCAGATGTCTGTAAAGAGTAATTTGGGCAAAATTAAAAAAAAACCACCCACCTTGACTACGTGATCTGGGTACATTTGAATAAAGATAGTCTAATCTTGCAGTCTAGTTATAGCATAAAAATCTTAGTATCTGTGCAGGACTAAAAATGCTATTTTTCAGATATCAAAGTAAAGCTTGAGGCTAGAAGACCTCTGGCTTATTTCCAATTTATATCCATATGCCTTTCTGACTCTTACAATAAGAAACACTATATTCAGCCATCCCTGTGGCTCTCTTGTAATTTATTTACCTGGGGAAGATCTGCTTTTAGATGCAGCATCTGGTTTTCAATGATTTCCTGCTCTTAGCAAGCTGAATTGACTGAACTAGAAGGAGGTCAAGTCTGTTGCCTGAGGTCACGTATTGAATGAATGCCTGAGTTTGGATTTAAAGTGAGAACTGGAGTATTCCCTCTTGTTTCTTTTCTGCTTGCAGTATATACTTATTTTAAAATGTCAGGTGTGTTTGGGAATAATCAATCTCAATTATACAGAAGCAGAAAATTATAATGCTTAACCTGGTCCTTGCCAAGCACATACATGCTTCTTGCAAACGTATATGTCTAAGCAGCTAGAAAACAGGAAAAGGGTATTTTACAGTTAAAAATTTAAATATATATAAAGCATTGAAAAAATACTGTAAACTGGTAAGTAAGGAGACACTTTTTAAATATCAGATGATGATTTGTGTTAACGGCAAACTTAGCATGATGCTACTTGCTTTAATGGCACTCAAGTGAGAAGAAAATTTGTTCTTTATTCTTCTTCTCAATAATAAATTATATTGTGCACATCTTTATAGGAATCTCGATTAGAGGACCTTGGACCTCTGTATAGCATTTTCCTGATATTCTGCTTGCATATTTATATTTTTTTTTTTTAAATTAACCTTTATGTAATTTGTATATAAGGAACTGGAGAAATTCAGTTTTTACATCATTTATTGCAAAACTTTAGTTGTGATCAAGGGTGTGGAAAAATGACTTTATAGTTTACAGAATCACAGAATATGCTGAATTGGAAGGGACCCACAAGGATCATCGAGTCCAACCCATAGACCTGCACAGGACCATTCCCAAGAGTCACACCATGTGCCTGAGAACATCATCCAAACACTTCTTGAACTCTGTCAGGCTTGGCGCTGTGACCACTTCCCTGGAGAGCCTGGTCCAGTGCACACCCACCTTCTGGGTGAAGAACCTTTTTCTAGTATCCAAACTAAACCTTCTCTGACACAACTTCAGGCCATTCTCTCAGGTCCTGTCACTGGTCACCACAGAGAAGAGATCAGTGTCTGCCCCTCCTCTTCCCTCACGAGGAAGTTGTAACTGCAATGAGGTCTCCCCTCAGTCTCCTCTTCTCCAGGCTGAACAGACCAAGTAACCTCAGTCGCTTCTCGTACGACTTCCCCTCAAGGCCCTCTTTGCCCTCCTTTGGACACTCTCTAGTGGTTTCATATCTTTCCTATATTGTAGTGCCCAAAACTGCACACAATATTCAAGGTGAGGCCACCCTAGTGCAGAGCAGAGTGGGACAATCCCCTCCCTCTATCAGCTGGCGATGCTTTGCCGGATGCCCCCCAGACATGGTTGGCCCTCCTGGCTGCCAGGGCACTGCTGACTCAGATTCAATTACCATCAACCAGGACCCCCAGGTCCCTTTCCATGGCACTGCTTTCCATCTCATTCCCCAGTCTGTACGTACAACCAGGGTTGCTCCATCCCATGTGCAGAATCCAGCAGTTTCCCTTATTGAACTTCATACGGTTGGTGATTGCCCAGTCCTCTAATTCATAGAGGTCTCTCTGCAGGGCCTCCCTGCTTTTGAGGGAGTTAACAGCTCCTCCCAGTTTTATGTCATCTGCAAACTTGCTTAGTATCCCTTCCTGTCCTTTTGAATTTTTCTAGTTGAAAAAGTACTGCTACAGTCTTGTGCAATTGTAACTGCAGTTTCTAGATGGAAACTGGTCATCTGAAAAAGGACTCTCTTTTCTGGCTACTTTGAAGTTGGATAGCCATAAAGCACGTAGGAGAGTAGTTGAAACGACAATCCAGTCTAAATGGAGTAGGAATAATTATCCTCCCAACTCTTGAAATGAACCTTACAGTCAGTCAGCAGTAACAGTTATCCATAACAAAAGTTTAAACAGCTCCTGCGAATGTTAAGAAGTCCTTTCCAATCATGCAGAGGTTGAAAGAGGAAAGAAGTTGTGTCAGTCAGACAGAGAGACACAGTTGAATGAAAAATACCTGAAAGCCTTGACAGGAATTATTTTGACCTGTGACACTTTATTTCCTTTACTTTCTGACTTTATTTCTGGAGATAATGAAAGGGACCCTCAGAAGAAATATAGGAGAATTTTTTTGTCCTTTTCTTGGCTGTGGAAATAGTGTCATGTTAGGAGTCCTGTAAATACAGAAATAGGCTGGAATGACCTAGGAAAGACTGCATATTATTGAAATCAGGAGATAGATTTTTTTAAGAACCCACTGTCTCGTTTATGGAGTTTGGTAGGAAAACAAAATTGTTCCTGTTTTGGGGCTCCTTTTCTTCTCCACAAAGTGTCCCCAGGAGGGATAAAAGCACTCTCTTTTGTTGTAGTGGCCCAGAAGCATGTGAGTAGAGAGCAATTTGGAATAAACAAACATTGAATTTGGAGACTGTTCAGGCCAGCTTTTATTTTGTCCTATGACGTACGTGGAGGAAAGCTGTAAGTTTTTCCTGCTGCATTTTTGCGGTGACCCCACAGTCAGATTATGTTTTTAGTGTGGTTCCGCTGAAGGACTGTAGTATGAAATAGGCTGTTGCAGTCAGTAGCTAATTCCCTTGAATGGATTTAAAATTCAAAAAAGAATGAGTTTGAAAAAGTTACAGCCACCGTATTGATGAAATAGTTAAAGTAGTTTGGAATAGGCTTCTAAAATTCTTATAGAGAGAAAACCTTTTTTTCTTGGCTTCAGTGTGGTTTAGAACACATGTTTTTCTGTGGTACATCAAGAATTTATAGAATCTTTTCACTTAATTTCAAAGAGGCTTCCTTATTATCTGTTTACTGAAAATGCTTGGATTTATAGGAGAGCATTTAGTGATGAGAGCTAGTGCTTAAATAGAAATATTCAGCTTGGCAGAGCTAAAGAACTATTAGATCATTCATAAGAGGAATACAGGTTTTCCCTGTATCTTCATTTGGACATGGAAAAATTTACATGCTCTATTCATCATCTTGTTTCAGCTCTGCTATCCTTCAAAGGCATGAGATACTTAGTTCCACCTTTTGTATGGATGAAGATGGAAGTGAGATAGGCATAATAAAAATCAAGGAGCAGAACAAATAAATGATTACTGTTAGTTTAAAATGACAGTCAAGTTACAAAACAAAGACATTATTCAAATATTTCAAACGTATTTTGAAGAAGATATTTTAAGTGTATATGAAAGTTGCAGTTTTTGAGGTTACAATTAATAGCCTCTTGCAAAACATTTTCTGCCTATATACTGGCACAACCAACAAATAATCTATAAAATGGTATTGACTTAAACTATGGACTCCTTTAAAAATTAAACTTTCAGTAAATACACTATATACATTCAGATATTTTATTTTTCCTTATGCAAAATAGTCTTTATTAGCATTTATTTTGTAAAGCTCCTTTTGATGGTGCATTTTGCCATTGCTGCTTTTTTTAACCTTGCTGCAAGTTTTAGACTTCATACAACAAGCGTTCTGTACAAAGTTTACTTAAAAAGAAGTCTCACCCTTTACTACTTCAAATGCACAAAGCCATATGCTTTGGAGGAATGCCAGTAGTGGTTGGATATACCTACATGCAGTGAAGGTGTGCTTTGTGAGGGATGCTTACATGGGTGTAGCAAGCTCTTGCTGGGCAGTGATGTACTTCTTAAACGAAGTATAGAGAAAAACAGTGCAGGCTGAAAAATGTACTTGAAAAATAGAAACATATTAGTTAGCTTTCTGTTATCATGCCTACAACAACAGCAGGTATCAATAATTTATTTTTTATGTTGGTGAAAAATAGTTCTGTACCTTCGAGAATAACCAAGCCCTAATGAACCCCCCAGACCTTCTCTTTTCTTAGAGGTTTGATCTGTCCTGAAGTAGTTATAGCTCAGCTGAAAACCTTTTATGGTGTTTGTTTTGAAGTGTAAGTGGTCCTAGAAATATCTAATGCTGCTTTCCTCTGGAGAGCCAGAGGAAAGCTTCTGAATCTTTTCCTGCAGTGCAGTGTTGCTTTGGTAGAGTTCCATCTGTTTCTTAACCAGCACATAATATTACTAAGTAGGTTTATATGTTTTATTTCCATTGTCTGCTTTTTGAAACTTTATTCTTATCCCTCTATCTTCTCACTTTAGTGTGTAATTGAACTTCTAAGATGTAATAGTCCCTACCAGTACCTTTACCCTTCTTTACTCTCTCACACTGCTTTGAGAGCTCGTTTCACTGGCATCTTTTTGCAGCACACTAGATATTGCACTGCTGTGCTTTGAATAGTCAAAAATTATTGTTTCTGCAAGCTATTAAAAGGCCAAACTTGTACTCCAAGCTCTCAATGTATATCTGGCTTGAATGAAGCAAGTTGCTTTACAGAATAATTTATTTCTCCATCAATTAGTAATTAATATTAATAATAATTATTAATTATTTATGTGGCTTCAGCAGGTGGACGTAAGGACTCATTGTTTGATACACACAGAGCTAAAGAAAAGATGACTAATATTTAGGATCCCTATGGTATCTGTCTTCAAGATATGCATTCTTATCCTAGCTTCTAATTCTGTTAAATTTTGCATTTGTTTTCTCTTTTATAAAGCATTGTTTTGAAAATGGATCCCCTATACATAGGCTAGCAGTATCAGAGATACCGCATTGTGCTTTTTTTTTTCCTAGATACTTGAAACCACTCACTTCATTTAAATTTCTATCAATTCAAAATTTCCTCTTTCCCTTGTGCATACTTTTTTCATATTTTTCATTCAAAGTAGTATTAATACTTTCTGATTATTCAGCAGAAAACTAAAAATGTCTCTTGAGCCACTCAACCCGATTTAATTGGTTTTGGTGTATGGCAAGCTAAATTCAGACCTCCATTTATCAAACCCCAAGTCTCTCCTCCCCTCTAAAACTGAGTGGTGCTCAGGTGAAAAAGAAACCATGAGACAAAAAGTCTGTTTGAGACTGTGCATAAAAAATTTGTGAAATTCACAAGGTCACTGCAGTGCAGGAATTAAAAGCAAGTTGGTATCTTGTCTCTCTCCCTCTCCCCCCGCCCTCCTTCTCTAGCCCCTATACTCGTATTTCTGACAGCTTTCAGGTTTCTCTGAATTGGTTTGAAGTCATATATTTACTTTGTTCTTTGTTTCTCGGTTTTTTTACTTGCACTGGCACAAAGAAAAAAGGGTGGGGGAGTGCATGAGAATATAAAATATTCTTTTCTTATGTATCAAAGACAAGCAGTGTATTCAAAGGGTCAAAGTTCCTCTTTTTTTTCCTGAAGAATTTCAATTCCTCGGCCCCTTGAGGTGTATGTGCAGTTGAGTAAGTATCACCTTAAAAACTTTGTTTTCTGTTGAAATTTAACATGCTTTCCCACAGTTACCTTTCAACACCTCCTCTCTTCCCTCCAACCCCTCTAAATTCTACCTGCTAAGCTTTGCTTACTGTAGACTTGTCAAACTTCAAGAGAATATACATACATACAAAACTTGAAAATAAATACAACAAAACCAGAAAATAAATTTGTAGATACCTGGAAGAAATTAATTCCATTTCATGTTATTTACATGCTTAAATAAAAGATCTGGCATGCATGCTTGTCCTGATCTTGGCTAAATATCAGTTGCATAATAGTTCACAGTTTCAGAACTTGGACATTTTTATTTCAATTGTGTGTTATTACCACCCCATGTGCCACTGGGTCTCTTGCTTTATTTTTCTAAAACTGGATAGAAGAGGAAAAAGGCTCTCAGATCAAAGGCTGAGAGAACTGGGATTGTTCAGCCTGGAGAAGAGAAGGCTTCAGAGTGACCTAATTGCGGCCTTCCAGTACCTAAGGGGAGCCTACAAGAAAGATGGAGGGAGACTATTTACAAGGGCATGTAGTGACAGGACAAGGGGGAATGGATCCAAACTGAGAGTAGGTTTAGATATTAGAAGAAATTCTTGAGTGTGGGGGTGGTGTGGCTCTGGAACAGGCTGTCCAGAGGAGTTGTGGCTGCCTCATCCCTGGAAATATTAAGGTCAAGTTGGATGGAGCTCTGAAAAATCTGGTCCAGTGAAACGTGTCCCTGCCAATGGCAGAGAGGTTGGAACTAGATGATCTTTAAAGTCCCTTCCAACTGAGGCCACTCTATGATTCCATGATAAAATAATTACTCTGTGGTCTTCTCAGCTGTATTGCTGTGTAGGTTGCCATTAAAATGGCTCAATAGTATAGGAGAGGGGTAAAGTTTGGGTAAGCCTTTTGTTCATATGCAGTTATATGAAGTATAGAGTTATCTGCTAAGGATGCTGATTGCCACCATGGCTTCACCAAAAATAAAAATGTTCAATTTTTGATAATTTTTTTGGGGGGTGAGTAAATTAATATTTGGAAAGTATGCAATTTACTTTGGGGTGTGGGGGTGTTGTTTGTACTATATTGGCTAAACTGTTATGTTGAAAGTTTGTAAGATCAAAAATGCTAACATGAGCAATGAAGAAGACAAACGCACTGCTAACAGGCTGAGTCCAGAAGGAAAAAATAAATGAGAAACAATCTTTCTAGTAAAAACTCGTGAGCAAAACCCCTGGAATGGTTTGGGGGAATACTTCCAGTTTCCACTTACAACATATCATTTGTTTATAGATGAGACTGTGGTGTATGTTTCTATCTGAAAATTTCAGGCTTGGCTGCTGTATAAGCAGTGAAGAATTTGAGGGAAGGAAGGACTCCACATTTAAGCAATCTACCTTGTGAATAATGTTTAGTTATGGCAAAGACACACTAGGACAAAAAAAAAAAAAATCCTTGCACCACCTGTATATACAATATGAGGAAGATAGAAAATCTTTGTATGGTGGTTGCTAGAAGGGAGTAGAAATATCTACAGTCAAAGTTGGCTGCTGATGAAGCAGGAGAGTTAATGGCTCAGCGAAGTGGCTTTAAGACTACTGAGTAAACCTAGACTGAAATGGTCCTTTGTATAATTAGAGAGGCTGCACTGAAGTTGAGAAAAAAGCGAATCAGGCCCTGAACCTGCAGATCGACATGCTGGTCAGATTTCTGGGAGATCATGGAAAATAACTGAAATAATTACTGGGATAATATGTGGACCTGTCAAGGTAAATCTTAAGAACTTCAGCTCATTAAGCCCATTTGTAGAAAGATTTTGGTACGGGAACACTGTCTTCAACTTAGTTACACAAGCCAGAGATTTGTCCCAATAAGTGGTGTTTCATTTGGAGACAAGTAGAAGAGGGGTTTTGACTCAAGGTTATAATTTATGGTTATGGTCCCTGTGCATGGTGGAAGCAGTATTTAAGGTAACTTGAGGATGCTGATAGAGAGAAATAGCTGTACCAAGGTATGGCAGCAACACCAAAATTGAACTTATTTGCCTTTTAGGTACCTAAGCATGGCATATAAAACTATTGAATCAAACATGTGTGCTTGGTAAAGCAATTCTCAGTATTCCTGTCAGAGGCTTTCCTGAACACTGCATCTTGTACAGAAAGCCCTTATATGTCATTTGAAGATCTATCAATTTGAGTATCTGTGGCAATAGTGGCTGGGACTGGTGGTGGTGGTGGGGGAGTTCAGTAAATTGTGGAGTTAAATCATCAAGTTATTTGTCATAATTGCTAAGAAAGTAAAATTTACAAGTCCTAATTCCTAAGATAGTAAAAGAACAAACAGGAGAACAACATTTAGGTCAATGAATACACTTCTGTTCACATCAGAATAGAAAGCTTAATTAACTGAGTGTTTTATGTCATTTGCAAACATCATCATACAGACTGTGCTCTATTGTGCATCTGTTTTGTCAGTGCCAAGGGAATACACAGGGCTCAGCTTATCTCCATCTTTGGTCTTATGCAGCAGTCTTCTGTGTTACTTTTAATTAATGATAAAGGCAATCATTACAGAGTTTTCCATCTTAAAATCTTTGACTTGCAGGCTAAGACATTCTGATTGACACCTCTACCCTCTGCCTATTTACTCCCTTTCCAAGCAGTGGGGAGGAGAGGCACTTGCCAGTGGCTAGAGCAGAGCGGACAGGAGAGGCTGAATTGCCAAGGTCTATTTGCTGCTCTGCTGCTGACTTCTACTTTTGGGTACTTGATCTCCAAAGGGGTCCTAGTCCACGGTCCCATTTGGATCTGTGAACAAAATAATAAAAACCTGATACGCTCTTAAAAAAGTTCACTTTTGTAGGGAGAGCCAATCCTTGCTGCCTACAGCCTAGATATTGACTTTAAATACAGCCTCAAGCAAGTGAAATACTGTGTTCTCATAAATAGCCTCAGGAAGAACTGACCCTAAAACATACCTTGACAATACAATCCCTCCCCTGCTTACTTTCTACCCTGGGGACCAGTACCTCAGTGTTCACTTATACCAATCCAGCTATTCTGTTCTTTTAAGTGAAGATGACACCTGTTCCATGCCCCTCACTTCTTGCTTTGCAAAACGAAGAAGTACGTGCAATGCTGTGCTGATGATCCTGGGCTATTTCATTACTGCTTATGCACAGAGGCTGTGACAGCTGCAGTGCTGGAGTTAGGAGCTTTTACAGTAAAAATCTTCATATAAAGAGCAAAGACAATGAGAGCAGAAAGAGCTGGATTTGTTTAAATTAGCTCAAGGAAGCTTGCCCTCTCAGTGGGAACACCACCTTGGCTTTGTCTGTAATGTAATGCCTTCATTGATACTGAATTAACAGTATTAATTTTCTTACTGCAGAGAAGGTCATAGTGATCAAGTCACTTAAATAGGTTTATAATCCTGGGTACACTAACTCTTCATGCTTAATTTTTATTCTAGGCAATTTCTTCTAGACATCAAATACTCAAGAAAAATCAATACTTAACCTCTCACTGTAGATGATTTGAGATTTTTAGGAATATAGATGAATCTTTTTGGTGTATTTTTAAGAAATTTGCTAAAAAAAGTTACTGGGACATCAATTACTTCCCAGTTCACCACTCCTTGCATCAACTACTAGTATAGCTGTGGTTGAGGACAACATTTTAGTTTCAGGACTAGTAAAAAATGTGGGAGATACTAGCAGTGCAAAATCTTCACTGGCAATGCAAAATAAAGTTATATCTCTACTAACAGAGAAACTCACTGCACTTGAGTAGACCTGCCACACTTGCTTACTTATTGGGTCTGTCGGTTGTGGAGAATGCCTAGTAAAAGTGTCTGCAGCACAAATGGCTTGCACATATGGCTCCTTTCATGAACTTTTCCCTTTGAGTAATAATGATTAGAGACCTCATTCTACTGATTAAATAAGGCTTAAATATTTAAATTGCTCTTCTCTTGCAGATAATCCAAACTTTCCAGATATTTCATTTAATATTTAATAATTGTTGTTGACAGCCTGCACAGGTGAGCAATCTATCACAGGCCAAAATGAGGGGGATGTAAATTTGTTTCTGATACTATATGTGTACAGATAAAACTACATCCTCATTTAACTTCTTGTAGCTAGTTTGTCTGCCCACACTTCAAGTATTTTATAGGATACAAGTCTCTTAGTTTTCTAAGTATCTGAGAAGGTTAAGATAGTTTTATAATAAGCTTATCTAAATAAGCTGTGAGCATGTTGGTGGAAGACAAGGAAGGAAGTGCATAAGAATCAGTGAGTGACTAGAAGAAAAGAACCTTTGCACCCATTTAAGTGAACTGATTGTCACTGCATTTCTTCCTCACTCTCTATTCATCAGCTACAAAAAAAAAAAAAAAGGGAAGAAGTAATGGAAAAAAACAGGCATGAAAGAGTTAAAACACTGCTTTTGCTGTGCTGTAGTTGGTTTAGCTGTATCATCTTTTATGGCTAACTTCTTATCACTGTGGTAAAAACATGAAGGTGGTTGCAAAGAAGAAACTGTTATTTCTGCATGGAAAAGACATAAGAGTTCTGGGTCAAATGGGTAAGAAAAGAACAGACTTCATTAAATATGTTGGCACAATGGAGAGTGCAGTGGGAGAGAGCAAATAAGCTGAATTAGTGAAAGACTTGGAAAGAAGAGAATGACTTTTGAATGTCACATACCTAGAAAAGGGGAGCGATGGTGTGAACACAAATGGAGTTGAACTTAAAACAGCTGGGACTGGGAAAACAGCACTGTGGAAACTGCAGTTAGTTTGAACTCTATGGAGATAAGTTAAAAGAGAGTCAGAGTTGTATACAGAAAGTTTTGACAGTAAAAATATGAGGTTTAGATACGTACCAAACACTTGGGTGGTCACGTTTTGGATGCCTGAGGGGAGTGGGTCAGGGATGTCAAAGCTGCTTGCACTCAGGTGGCAGGAAGCTCAATGATGTTATCAGAAATGAGAGAGTATATACAGTAGATGGAGTGTAAGAGGAAATATAAGTGCTTCCTATAAGACCAGACTTGACATATTGAGAGGTGCCAACAGGATTGTGTTTGTGAGACAGCTGAAATGCAAAACAGGAGAATTAGAAAAGTAATTCTTCAAGTGGCCATGTATGAGGAACGCAGGAAGTATGAGGTACCTCAGAGTAACACTTTGTGGTACTGTTTGAAGTCACACCTTCAGTGTTCGGGTCTTTCATCTCTGTCCAAGAGTCAAAATATTCTTACGATGATGTCACCATGGCCAAAATTAGTCACTGGACTAAATATGCGTGATAATCAAAGACTTTGCAGGTACTGTACACTCAGTATTGTGTAAACAATAAGGCTAATAATAAACGATACATATTAGGACTATTTTCCCCATTTATGTCAGAAGCCTCAGAAACCTCAAAACTGCTTCCAAAAGCCACAAGGCATAGCATTGCTGTGGTGTTCAAAGAAAGAGGTGCTTTGAAGGAATCACATAATTCATCAAGATTTTGTGTCTTGAATCTTGTTGAAATAAGTTTAATTCTAAATCTTAATTGCTGTGGTATGGAGTGTGATTTCTTTTTCTGAGGTTGCTGACATTTATTCCCTAGTAGTACATATTTTGCTTGCGATCTTTAAACTTCATTAGTTTGTCACAGATTTTGCCACTATACTGCAATACTGTCTACCTCTGCTCATAAAATGCATGAACCATTTGCTTATTCTCCTAAATGGTGGTGAACAGGGAAATTAAATGAGCTAACATATTCAACTTTAGTTAGGCCACTGAACTTCAAAAAGAGCCTCAACTAGTCTCAGTTGATTTATTGGTTTAGACAAGCATTCAGGCATTAACTTCATGAAAAATAGTAACGTAGAGGTACAGAGGGGTGGGGGTTTGTGTTTTGGATGTGGTTTTTTTGTTTGTTTGTTTGGGTTTTTTTTTCTGTTTGTTTGGTTTTTTGTGTTTTTTGTTTGGTTGGTTTTTTCATATGTTCTTAGTGCTGATATTATAGTATGTAAGATGCTATGGATTAATACAAGTTCCTGTTATGCTTGAAGCTGTAAGTCTGCTGGTGGTCACTGCAGGTTGTTTCATGAAGTGTAACCCAATGCTGGAGAATGAGTTCACCCTAACTGAAAAGTGGTGGTCCTTGAGGGACAAAAATGGATGCACTGTATTCTTTAGATCCTATTTCTAACCTTTTGGGCTTCTTGCAGATGATGAGAATTGAAGTATTGCTGCAGTTTTCCAGAACAGCTTCTGTAAATTAATCTGGTGTTCAAACGTAAAGCACTTGTCCTGGCAAGCCCCACTTTTCAAAATCTCATTTTGGAGCTGTTTTTCATGATTTTACCTGGAGTGGAAGCAGACGTGTGCTGGTTTTGGCTGGGGTAGAGTTACTATTCTTTGCAGTGGCTGTGTTTTGGATTTGTACTGAACACAGGGTTGATAATACAGAGACGTTTTCATGGTTGCTGCGTGGTGCTCACATGGAGCCAAAGCCTCTTCCCGATCCTTCCCTCGGAGGGGAAGGTGTGAGTGAGCGGCTGTGTGGTACTTGTTTGCTCTGGGATTAAATTACAGCAGGTGACAAACACCATACACCTCAAAAGCAAATTCACTGTGGAATATCTGGCACAATGATTACAAGACCCTAGCTAAAAGGAACTTCACATTTTAAAGAAAAATATTTTTGCAAAATAAAATTTAACAATTCTTTGAAGCATGAGGAAACAACCAAGCAGTTAAAATCTGCAACATAATCTTTCTCCCCTCTAAATTTTGCCCATCTTCCCAAAGTGCAGTGCAAAACATTGATAGCTTAAAAATTGACCTGTGTCCTAAACAGAAACTGGGATGGAAGAATGCAATAATAGAGGGAAGAAAGTAATGCCCCAGGTTTTATGAAAAACAACATGAAGCTCCTGACAGTAAAGCTAAGAACTGGAAAAATTGTTTGAAGCAGAGGAAGTACAAGAGAGGAGATATTTAAAAGGTGGGGAATGAGGGTAGAACCTTTAGTTTGTGCACCAATGAAATTGATAGTTTCTTTGGATGCCTACTATTTTGGTTTTTCTGGGGCAAAGTAAGGTGGTGCGAGTCAGGCTTTTTCACATGTTAAAGGTCAGAAAAGATATATCAAATGTCATTCAGGATCTTCACTTGTCTTAAACCCAATTTTCATTGTTATCTTCCAAAAGGAAGAAGTTCCATGAACTTAACTGTATTTTCAACATCTTCGCAAGTGGTGCTTTAGTATGTAAGATTTAGGATGAAGGAATGAATAATTGCAGTGTAATAAATCTAGTTTTGTAAGTTCAAGCTTAGAGGATTTTTTACCTGCAAGTTGCTATACCAGTACTAACCTTTGAAATAATTGTCGTGTTATTTTAATTATCTCTCAGGTATCCTAGTGACAAAATAAATTCACTATCATGGATGAAAAAAAGCTCACAAGAGGTATTGAATATTTCTGTTTTTATATGAGGTCTCCAGAGTTTTTCAGAGAGGTGGGTGTAAGAGAAAGAAGAGGGAGACTCTTCATGAAAAGCACTATATTGTCATTATCTGTGAAACTGACTGATCAAGTCTGGTCTCTGAAAATAGGGGAAAAGCTGAAGACACCAGATAAATAGGGGGGATTGTGGTTTTTTTGTGTGTGTGGTGGGGTTTTTTTGTTTGTTTGTTTTTGTTTTGGTTTTGGGTTTTTGTGTAAATGTTTCCTATGATTTCTAAATCTTCTTAAAGATGTTACAGTGGTCCAATATATCCCCTAGCTAAGTAGTGCTGAATGTTTGCCTTGAAGCTGGAACAGAATATTTTCTACAGCCAAACTTCTTAAGAATGAAAGAAAATATGAGGTAATTATATTCTAAAGATTGCATACTAAACTCAAAATTTGTCTCAGGCAACGCTAAGATCTGTCTATGTGTTATAAAATGTTATCTTACTTGTTGCTTTTAATTGTTTCTGCAGCATGTGAATACAGAGTGTAATTAGATATCAGTCACATAATTTTTCCATTGTTATTAAAAGGATATGTGCGAATGTGTTTGGTAATTTTATAGTGTTTAATATCCAGATTTCCTACTGTCATGGGAAGCTTCATGTTTTTGCTTCGTAACCAGACAGTGTATGTTTTCAATAAAAACTTATTTAGGAAGGTACAACACATTCATCCTTAATATTTAAGCAAATTCACATTGCAGAATGATTAATTGCATTCAGCCTTTTCATCCACTTCTAATTTTTCAGGGGACATAATTGGATGCAAATTGGCCAGTGTTAATCATTAGATACCACTAATTAAAAACAGAAGCTGTAGGTAATGGTATGATTATTGGTAGAAATAAATGAAGCAGATCAGGTAGCACTTTTCTTTGGGGACTCATGACTTGTGCCTGAGCCTCATTAAATTCCAACATGTGAAGGTGCCCTGCTGGTAGAAGCTGCAGGAGAGCTGTATTTATAAATAACTTAAAAGTAACGTAGGAGGGCTGTGTCTGAAAAAGGAGGTGTGGAATATTCCTGTGGCTCAAGGACTTAGCAGTTTAATAAATTAGGAACTTTAAAAAAGCAACTTAATTAGATGGAAACTAGTTTTGCATAACAAAAAGCCAGTTGAAAGAGAAACTAAGGGCATTTATTTTCTGACAGGGTTTTTGAAGCATACTGAAATGCCACATTCTGAAAATTCCATGGGTATTTTTTGAAACAATTCATTTCATACTTTGTCTTTTAAAAAGAACTACTAAGGAGGCTTGCTGAAAAAACTGTGATCATTCATTCAAATTGATCACAGTGTTTTGTGCAGACATTCAAAGAAGGTGATTTCCTCAAGAAGAATCATCTGACTTGGTTTTTAAATTACTTTTAAAATACACTGACAGCCAATGAACCCTTTTAGTCCAGTGATTTTTTTTTTCCAATTATAATAACCAAAGTTCATCAGGAATAAATACTCGTAAACAACTCCTTTTAGGAGTTTATTTATCATGTGCAGTGACAGAAAACACCACTTATATGATTTAAAACACTGATACCACAGAAAAGCTAGTAATAGGAGGTACTGCACACTCTTCAGTCTTTTGGACAAAATTAGTGAATTGGGTTTTTTTGTGGGGGGAAGAAAGCCATGAATGAAAACATTTTAATATTCACTATTGCTTCCAATTCCCACTGATGCAATGTTCACCACCGATTCATGCAGTGACAGGGGGTTGGGATCCCTGTTTTCATGCACAGCTTCTGCCCACCAGCTTTGCTCTGGCACTGCTACTCCAGGTGAGGGAAGGCACAAGCATGACCTGACCACGGTCTTTTCCATCTGACAGCTGGAATGAAGGACCTGCACAGCTGGCAGAGCCTGAGCTCTTTGGAGGCAGAGACTGAGGAAGAGACTGTAGCAACCAGAATTCAGACCTAAGCTTACTGCTGTGCACAAGACAATTTAACACATATGTACCCCATTTAATAATTTTGATAATGGTTGCTATTATATATACTTAGAATTGCAACTACTAGTGTGGTATCAACATATTATCACCACTTATCCCTAAATATAAATGATGGCTTCAACATAAAAAGTTATACTGAAATTAGATATTTTAAATTTGATTGTTACTGTTTTAATGTCACATGGTTTATTGTACACAGTGAGTTTGATATCAACAGAAATAACTTTTTTTTCAGGGCCACATTCTTAGGTCTGAAAGAAATAATTAATATTGCAGGAAGCTCATCAGATCTGAAAAAATACTGAGTTAGTGCCAGCTGTACCAAAAAAGATGCACAAAAGAAGATAATTGTAAGTAGTTTCTAGAACTATTATCAAACCACAAAAGGATATTTTTGTACTGCATAACTGCTGGATTCACAAAATAGAGGCCATCAGAAATACAACTCTCTGCATACCACTATGTCTGTTCTCAAAACAGTGGGATTGCTTCATAAGGAAAGTCCAATTAATCTTGTTAGAGTAATCTTGCTTCTAACACATGAAGTTCATCAGAAGTGAATTAAATTTTACTGAACTGTATGGATATATGGGAGGTTTTTATACACGAATGTGAAGCCTAGCAAATATATCATCAAGGTATTTTGGAGAGATAATACTGTCCTCTGAAACAGTCAGTGGAGCAGATAGACTGAAAATTCTACATTTGAATTGTCAATTGTAAATCCAAAGTCTAAATATTCTTGTAAGAAAAGATGTTCTGAAAAGAAAAGTATGTGCTCGATGGGGCACTAATAGAATAATTGCAAAGTATATATGAATAGGTGTATTGGATGAGTGACGGATGACATACTTGCCTAATGCAATATTCCAAATAAAGTACTCTTATTTCAAATTGCACTTTCCATCTGAATATTTCATGGTTAGAGCATTATTTATTGACAGCTATCTTGAGAATGGTCTAGGAGTTACCATGAATCATAAGTAAGCACAAACCAAGAGTGTAATTGTGAAGGGCTGTGTGTAGGTAAGGTTTTAGCTACGTAGGAGTGTGTTCTCTTTTGACCTCAGCTCTATGCAAGAGATGGACTGATTAAAGACAGCTGAGAAGAAAAGAACATTAACAATAAGCAGAGATTGGGAAGATATCACTGGCCTCGAAAGACTTAAAAAAGAAGAGGGAACAGGTGAAGGTCTTTAAGTCTTCAGATGCTTACAGGGTTGTGGCAAAGAAACAGTAGATGATATATGCACCATGAATCAGAAAACTGAGGAAGTAGTGGGTTTTCACTTCACAAGGATGATTAGATGATAGAAAATCCCTTTTTGAAATGAAGAGTTTGTTCTCCTGCACTGGAGATCTTCGGGAGCAGGTTGCATCTTTAAGGGATGACAGGTATAATTAAGTCTGTCTTAAGGCAAGGGACTAGATTAGGGCAGACTGTTATAGTGTGGCTATTAATAGACTTTATGACATCAGGAAATAGTTCAGAAAAATGACTGTACAACACAGAATCTGTATAGATCATCTTAAATATGGCAACACAAATACAACTGTATGAATTAGTATATTTAAAAATGGGGACAGCCAAAAGTCATCAACATTCAAGTGTGCTAACATTCCAAGCTCTGCACAGGGGGGACAACCAATATGGCCCCACTTTAAATTTATTAATATTCCCTGTTCATTCTTTCCATATAAATGCAAATAAATGTACTGGTGTGGATGTCGCACTTGGTAATATGGTTTAGTGGTGAAATGTGGTGGTGCTGGGTTAACGGTTAGACTTGGTGGTCTTAGAGGTCTTTTCAAAACTTAATGATTCTATGATTCCATGATGGTTAATCTTGCAAATGTATGAGCAACAAGGAGATGTTAATTCATTCCCACTACTGGGATATTTAACTAACACTTCTTTGTACTAAATACACTACAATTTCAGAGCCTCATACTGTTGACATATCTTGGGGGTCTAGGCTATGGCTGTAGGCTTGAGGCAGCGTGGGGTGTACAAATGTGGGCTTGTGTGAGATGGTTGTCTTCCACCCCAATAAAAGCTGTTTCTGCTGCCTGAGCTTGCCACTTCCAGGGGTGTGTAGAAAGGTGTGTGCTAGGGAAGAGTGGCATCTTGGTAATGTGCGCTCTGCCTCCCTGTAGTGGTCTGACTACATGGAAGGATGTCTGCCAGAGTTACCATTTTAGAAACACCGGCATGCTGTGTTTGGTCTGTTTGTGTCAAACTGTGGGGGACACCTTGCTGGCAGATACCTCTGTTACTTAGCCAGAGGTACTCTTGGCAGCTTCTGCTTTGTGTATTGCAGTTGCCATTAGATGCTGTGAGATGAAGAGCTGGCAAATACTTCAAACGAGACTGTGTGTGCTGTCTCATGTCAAAAAACATCTGACCCAGGCACAAGCAAATTTTCCTTTTCCTGACTCCACAAGTAGAAAGAAAATTGACTTCAGCTTTTGCTCTGAGACAAGTCCCAGCAATCAGGAGTGTGGTAGTAGCCCAGAGGATGGGTCCTCTGTTTGCCTTAGCTTCTTGCAGTGGCATTGCGGCAGAACCCATGAGGAGAAAGAGGCTGGGCTCTAATTCAAGGGTTGACCACGACAAGGGTCTATTTCCCACGTTCAGCCATTCAGTGCAGCTCGACAGTCAGGACAACTATGCCAAGTGGCAGTGGCATGGCAGTATCTGCTCTAAACAATAATGGACACACCTTCCAACATTTTTTACCATCTCTCAGTACAGAGCAAATGCTGGTGCACATGATCTTCAAATGGCAACTGTGATTTGATGTTCTTCTTTGCACTAGGCTCCACCCAGCTGCCCTTTACCCATACTGCTGTGTAACTGAGCAAATTAGAGGCCTATTAGCCTGCCATAGTGAATGGACATGTTACAGCAATTCAAAAAACGTGTATAACATGATCTGAGCATGAGTCCTGATAGTAGATTTTGCCTCTTCGTTCTTCCTGACAGACAGCAAGTCTGTCAGGTAAGCCCTGCCCATAGGCAGACCTCTGTTTATGAAGAAAATCAGTTTTCAGTTTAATTTTAATTCCGAGTTAAAGATATAAGTAAAAATGCACGGTTGAAGTAAATACTGATCAGTTCTTCAACATGTAAACTCAATACTCTCAATGCAATAAAATGTTTTTGGTGTAAACAAAACAGTGTATTTTGTGCCTGCATGGTCAGTGTAACAGCTGTCACTTTGCAGACGACAGTCTAAAGCTAAACAGACTAATGAGTCAATCCATGGATCATCGATGGAAACGCTTCCATTGGCTTAGTGAATAGCTTCATCAGCTCTCATTGTAGCAAATGTTCTGCGCATTCAGAAAAGCAAAATAATGAGCACTGATAGCACTTCTTCAAACACATCTGGGCTGTTACCATTGTGGAAAAAACTTATCAAGAGGGGAATGAAAATTTAGGATGCCTCTGAAACACCACAAGTCTGCATGTATCAATCTGGGAAAAGCTTTTGCTTAATGTTTGATTCTTAGTGAAGCCTTAAAAAAAAAAAAAAAGGCAAGTAGTTATTCCTTTTGTTGTGAGATAATCAAAAAGGTGGACAAAGTCATGTGTTTGGTTTTACAGGCAGAAACATGTGTAAATTCCATGCTGACTGTATGACGAATTCGTAAACTTATTTTACCTTCGTTTGCTCTGGATTATATAGCTGTGCTGAACACGAGCATTATTGAGTGCTCGTGACTGTCACTCAAGATGTGTTTCAAATCTCTGTTGCTTCTATGACATATGACTCTCTCTAATAATAACAACAAAAAGGAATTATTCTTATTTTTTTGCTATTAATTTTATATTGTTCTTCTGTAACAGTGAAGAACACTATTCTGGGTTTTATGGGTGATGACTAGTATTCACTAAAGTTTATTTGTAAGTAGTTTTCTGGAATGCACTGCCAATTTCATGTGAGCTGTGCCTTTACACTGAGTAAGATAGCATTCTCTTTCTCAGCTTGTCAGCAAGGTCAGCAGCTTATGTGATCTTGCGTGCTCAACGTCTCTGAGTTTTTCTGTAGAAAACTGCAGTGGCAGTGCTGCTGGCATGAAACATTTAACACCACTTGGGTGTGATGTGTGCCTTTATGCACCTTGTCACCCTTGCTTAAGAATCATGAAGATGTGTTACCAGTGGCATTATCATAAAAGGGCCTGTCTTGTCTGACTGTGACCTAAAAGTTGATGCATGTTGTAGGTTCAATAGCAGGTGTGATTGAATTCTTCATGCACTTAACAGAGGCTTTATTTTCACTTTGGTAATTGTTAAGAGTTCAGTTTTTTGAACTCATATCATTAGTGCTTCAATCATAGAATTTCAGACTTCTTCAGCCACAAGAGGGGACAGAAAGATGGTGCCAGTGTTTTATGCCAACAAAATTTTTTTCTTCTTCTCCTTCATCCTCCCACTTCCATCAATACTCTTTATCACAGACTGCACTGAAAGGCTTTTCTGACATTGAAATGACTCAGGTCAAAGGACAGTGCAGGAGCAAAAGAGCTGTGGAAAAACACTAAAGCCCTGAAGTGACCAGAAGTTGAGATCCTGGTGTGTAAATCCTGTAGGTCCTGCTTTCAGCTGGCTCTCTGCATTATTCCTCTCTCCAAGGAGAGGGAGAAAGGAGAGTGAGAAAGAAGAGAGTAGGTTCTTTCCCCCAAAATTCTTGGTTTTAACATATTAGTAGTTGTATAACGTGACTGGTGAATGTAAGTGTTGATGGAATTAAACCTGAAAGCATGTATTAAAAGAGGAACAAACGTGGAACAAGAGAATGCAAGTGTCAAAATACATCTTCAATGTTAAAATGCATCTAGCATTTCAATGTTAAAAGTCCACCAGGTAATTTCAACTGACTCAAAATGAGAGATTACTGATGATTAGGTTAAAATCATGTTAAGTTTAGAGGCTTGGATCTTTTGATAATTTTTTTTTTCTGCAAATGATAATCTCAATATTGTACAATCTATAGCCCTTCCAATTTTATGAAAATATCTTGCTTTTGAAGTGCAAATAGTGGTGATTTCTTTGCTTTATCCACAGTAATTAAAACAGGGCTTCTTTGCCCTTCTGTAAGTATATCCTCTATTTTATCTTCCAGCAAATCTGTTTTACTGCAATAGCCTTGTAATTGGGAATTTGTGCTTATCTACCCCATGCCCTTCTTTCTTCTTCTTTGAAGATTGTAATATTTAATATTTGAGACTGTTTCAGTACATTGAAGTTTGTCTCTATGGATAAATATGAGCCTGAATTTTCCAGCTTTAAAAAAAGCAGCTTTTTGAACTATAGTAAACACGCAAAACATTAAATTTACATAATTATTAAATACCCAATATATGCAGTCTTAATCATCAGAAAGTGGATACTCCAGGTGTCCTCTTCTGATTTCCAGTAAATTGCTGTTTAAGCTCCAGTAGATTTCATACTTTAGACAAATACGGTACTGAATGAAATATTTCATAATATTAAGTGAATTTATTTCCTTTTCTTTTGTTTATTTTTAAAACAAAACTCCCTTTCTTTTAGATGTCAGCAAAATTAAGTTAGCTGTATCTAATTTCAGACATAAACCAGCATGGCCTATTTTCCATACAAATTTAATCCAGTGTAGTGTATATTATCCATGACTCAGAATAGCATAACAAAAAAAGCCGTCAAAGATTTCCATTATGAATAAAATAGCTGCTAGATAAGATAAATATTCAAGACAGATGATAGCGGAAATTAAAATTTTATAATTGACCTTCTACAATTAAATTCTAAATTGAGAAAGAGTTTCTTCCCATTCTATCTATTCTTCATAGATTCCATTTATTATATCTGTGTAACTTGTAGAGGGGAAAATTCATTAAAAGTATTGGTTTTTTATAGGGATTATTATGATGCAAATTGCCCCTTGTAGTGTGCAGCGCACAATGCTGCTAAGAAAGAATTTAATTAGAGGAAGAATGGACAGCGCAGTGGACGACAAATGGGAGAAGACGCCTTTTACTTGTAAGGAATGTTAGTTGCAAACTGACGATGTGTTGGTGATCTCATTTATTTTCAAGTAAAGACAATCACCAACTCTGATAAAAAAAATCACTATTCATGACAGCAAGCTCTTTTCCTGAATCTTTTCTTGAAGGGAGCATAGATTAATTAGTAATACCAAATAAACCTTACATGACATGCCCTGTGTAGTCAGAAAGTCCCTTTGCTCTTTGAATGTTTAAAAAGGAAACAAAGAGGGAAACAAAAGCTCATGTTCAAAGAGGGATGCTAGTGTTTACATGAATCCTAAAGAGATGGTGCTATGTTTTGTTTAGCTAGCTGTTTCCAAGTGCTTTTTTTAAGGGCTCAGCCTCTTTCCTTTTTAGGTCCTGTACATGCATACAGCACAAATGATGGTTTCTAATGACCTCTTTTAGTTGTGTGTGTTTCAGTGGCAGTTTTAGGGATGAAATCACGGGCATGAAACAATCCTTGGGCGAAACGTGAATAGAAAAATAACTGGTACCAAAAGCAGTATATGGAGAGGCACTTCTGACACTTGGAATGGAGGCAGTCTTTAGAGAAAGAAGGACACTATGAAAAGAAGGGATGTGCACTGGAAAGGAATACAAGGAATTGGGGCTGAGGGGAACATATGATGAGAAAAGTGGAGTTTCTTAATACTTGTCTACTAGAAGACTAGATTACTAGGCAACTCTGTACCATGGCAAGAAATGCAAAAATACCTCATCCAGCACCAGAGCCATGAATCCCTCCTGCTTTTTGATTTTCTAGAAATTCAGATTTTCAGATTTGCATAAAAGCTTTTCTATCTCCACCTCATCCATTACCTTCATCTCTCTCAGATGTGGAAATATGGAATACGTATCAGAAAGCACCATCTGTAGAAAAAAATTACAACTGTTGTTTGATGGAATGAAATAAGATAGTAAATACCGAATAAATAAATCAAAAAGCATAGTCATTCTAGCTGGGAGTGAGACATACTGAAGGATTTGTCTGAATTGTGATGCTCTCTTTGCATACTGTGTTGGCTATGTTTGCCTAAGAATGTAGGTGCTTTAATGAAAAGGCAAAAGAAAACTGAGAGTCTTAAGTTCTAACAGACAAAGGGAGCTTGTAATGTAACTTACCGTGATAGGTATGCTCTCAGTAAAAACTACTGCATAATTTATTGTTCCTTTAATTTTTTTTTCAAAAAGAACAAAAGTTGCATATTCCTGTCATATTAAATGTATGTGCTTACAGAAAAGTCTGTACATCAATGTTAATTAGTCATCTTTACTTACAGGCTAAATGACAAGACACTGCACTTCATTTTCATCATGGTGGTGTTCCTGTGCTCTCATTAAGGAAAGGTCTCTCAGTGAAATGTGAACTCCCCAGAGTGCTGGTCTAGAGTGTCTCTGAGCAATGGCTCAGAGAATCACCGTATGATGTCCCCAGAGTAAGCAAGCAGTGAGGCCTTCACTCTGCAGCTGGGGATGCTGTTAGCCCTGCTGTCACCCTGCTGTCACCCTGCTGGCTCTTGTGGGTATGCTTCTGCTGCTACAGTTGCATTTCTGATACTAATGAACACATGGTCTTACTGTCTCTACTATATGGGTCTATACTGTAAATATTACATGGTATTACTATACATGTGGTTCACTAGAAGGCCTTTTGCAAGGACATTGACCGGCAAAATGTAGAATTTTGCTGTGTTGGTTTTGCAGTCCTTCTGCCTGGTCTGGATTTTAATGTACACAAGATATAACTTCTTGGGATAATTTTTAATCTAGTACAAATATTGAATTAGCTGAGAAGCAGAGATCTTTTCTCCTCACCAGGGAATATTCTTGGAAATGGTATCTCCGATATGAAAATGCAAGTGGGTTTTGTTGTTTGTTTGTTTTTAAATGAAATGAAGTGTACTCTCTTACTTTAATAACCCTTCTGAAAAATCCTACTTTGAAAGTGCATTGAAAATTCATGCATTTACAGGCATTTGAAGTATACAGATTTAAGTATCCATTAAAAAATAAAAAATTCAGTCATTTTATCAGTCAGGTCTCCTAAAGGCAGCTGAAGAGGTTTACTGACATGTAGGGAAAGAAATCTTCAGCTCTAGAAGTTATGGAAACTGTCTGCTCCATGATGACTGTTCTTCAAACCTAAAAGATATTGAAGTTTATTTTGGGAACTACTTTTTGCTAGCAAATATAGCAGGATAATTTTGAGTATGTAAAGTCATCTATGATTAACAATTTACATTGTTTTGAAAAGTATCCTACTCTGTATTTTTTTTCCCATGCCATCTTACTGGTAGTGATGAGAAAGAAGATAAAGATCTCAAGAAAAATAGCTACTTTAGACATTGTCTTACTCTGAAAAAATAGAAGAAGTGGTTATACTATGACAAGGACAATGCAAGTTATTCATTAAGGGTTTTTTTTTTCCTTTTCTCCTTGCAAAGTTGACTTGAAAGGGTAGTAAAATGCAAGAGCTTACTTGTGTTTTGTCTTGAGTACCATCATCTAGACTTATCATCAAAAACTGAGAAGTACTAAAAAAGGGATACCTTGGTTGGAATAATCTGCAAATCCATGCTTGAGTGAACCCAAGGAATTAAAATAGTGACCCAGGTGCATTACCAATGACAGGCCATTAAAGAGCAACACATTATTAGGTGTCAGTTTTGGGCCATCAAAACAAGACGGTGAAATTTAAGACTACATTGAGATTTAGGCTCATGCTGTGGATACATAAGTCATAAAGAAATCTCTCCTGGCAGTGGTTGTCTGATGCATCACAAAAGTGAATGAGTGGCCCTGAGAAGCAAAGCAGAGACCTTGCAGAGCAACATGAGGTCTTTCCTTTTCAGCTGTGGAGCACTGCATTATCAACTCGCCTTGCAGGAGTGAATAGTCTGGGGATGCTATAGCTCACTGGGTTGATGTTCATTGTCCACTGGAGGGAAGAGGCATGGAAATGTATAAATTGTTTAGGGATTTATATATTATTTCATCTAACCTATTAAAAAAGGTGGACTGATTTTGGATGATAGGAAGTGATGCTAGCAGCCAGTGTTACTGCCCAATACATGGCTAAAGTCATTACTTCTCATTACTTCTGTCAAGTGACAACAGTAGATTGTTCATCCCTGCTCATTTCTAAAATTAGTTCCTAAAAATTACTCTGCATTCTTCCTCCCTGAAGGATGACTGAGTTTGAGCCATCATTTTTAGGCTTCTAAGCCAGTGAAAGAGAAACTTCTAGATGGGTCCGAGTGACTCAATAGTATTTTGTATGCAACTTACAGGTGACCTTCAAAATGTGAGTAGGAATGTGAGAACTGTAGGATACTGCTATTTTGGCTAATTACTCTTTTCTTCTTCCCCAGTAGGACCCTTACAATTAGATCAGTCCCTGGTTAGTATACTGTCAGAATACTCTTTTATACTTAAAGCTTAGAACAGCCAATACATATAAGAGCATTCATTTAATCATTTAACTAAATAATTATGTCCCCAGGAAACAGCCTGATGGGATGACATGCCAAAGAAGACAGAAAGAATTTTTAAAATCTGCAGTGATTTAATTACATAAACACATTATATTATACTATTTATAATTAGCTTTCCAAATAATTTTTTTTGCAGCCTTTCAATTTCCTCCAGATCATTCTGCCTCATTGACAAATCCAGTCATATTTGACAGCCCCAATCCGGCATTTAAATGTGACCAAAGTAGACAGAGCAATAATTCTTTAAAGAACCTGTCTTGACTGACACACTAAAAAAATCTTAAAATCAGTGCCGACAGCCACTTTTGCCTATAGCAATCTAAATGAGGCCGTTTTGAGGCCAAACATATTTTATTGTGATGTATATAGAGCCTACTGTATTCTGATTAATTTTATCCACAGTTTAAGGAGTACTGAACTCTCTGGGTGCCTTCTCATAGGAAGCAGTAGCCAGGAAACACTACAGAAAACAGGAAATTTATCTTTTTAATGGTAACAATCAGTGGTGGGTTTTGTTCTTTTAAAATTACTTTAAATTTATAGCAAAGGCCCTATACAATCTTCATTTCAGCACTCCATCTCACTACCCAGGTTGTTCTCTGCTTCCAGCTCAGGTGCTGATCTTTTCTTCTGGCTTTCCTAAGAAATAAAAAGGGTTTTTATTATGTGACTCTTCTACTTTTAGCGTCTTTGTTCACTCAACATCTCCTCAAGCATGGAAAGTGATATGTGCTTCTTCCTCATGACTAGATTTCAGTATAACCCCTGTAAAAGTTGCTCAAAAGGTTATGTTACAGTGAGAATCTAATCACTACTTATCAAATTGCCTTTATCCTGCTTCATCCAGGTTTATCTATCATAATTATTCCTACTGTTGCCTTCATGTGACCTAGTTCTCTGTTGTCAATCCAATTCCAATAAGTAAAGATGGGGTAAAGAGAATGGCATATGAAAAGAGAAAGGAGAGGAGCATACAGTGAAGTGGAAGGTGCTCTGGAATCAGTGTTTCTCCCTTTCACCCTCATCACTCTCAAGCTGGCTACCGAAATTATTAAAGTGAGCAACTACTTTTTTTTTTTTTGTTAGATTAATATTTCTTTTCACCTGAATGGCCTTATGGCCATGTAAATTTCATATTCAATGTTTATAAAATATTGATGTTAAATGTTGAGAAATACATGCTTTCAGAAGTAAATGTAGAATGCAGAGGAGAACTAGTAAACATTGTCTTTAATATCTGGACTTAAGGTATGTGCTCTACACCAAAATTCAAGTCGTGATTTCAACCAGGCATATACTCCCTTGACTTAATCAAGGAATAAGCAAGGATATGGCTAGTATTGATGCCTGGATATTAAGCTTTAGCCAGCAACTGTTCTCTGAAGAACTCTTTTCATCAACTCTCCAGCTGAATAGAATATAGGGTCCTGATTGGCTGTTGTGAGTGACCTCTCCCTATTATCTGAGTTTTCTATTTTTACTTAGTTGTGTAGGTTTTAGGCAAAACACTGCTGTTGTCATCTTGATTACATTTTTTTGTGTAGAATTGAACTACAGAGTAGTTAGCACAAATTATTATATTAAAGATAGTACTCACACATTTCCATTTGCTTAGAACACTTTTTTTCTGAACTGAAACAACTTTTAACTTGATATTGTAGTATTTTTCTACTCTGCATCTCTACGCAGACATATAGTCATTTTCTCTATATGATATCTGATAGCAATACTACCCAAACATTGCTGGATGTGATGGGGGTCCACTGATTCTGCAGACATTAAAAAGAAGAAAAAGTTAGGCTCTTTGCACTGCCTAATGAAAAAAATTGTCATAATGGCTGCAGAAAAGCCTTCTGTTAACAAATAAACAAATAAATAACCTAACTGAATTGGAAAAAATCATCATGATTTAAAAGTTCTTTAGCTTTACTGAAGTACCATAAGTATTTTGGAAGTGTTGGAGCAATTTTGTGAGACTTAAATCTTACCTGTGATGGCTTCTGTTCAGATATTTAGTGTGTGAAACATTCATCTGGGCAGAATCATGCTGGATTCTATGATTTTTAAGTAGAATGTTGCTGTAAGGAGCTTTATTTTTTGACTGTCAGGTGAAATTGTGGTATATATGGAAACTGACTTTGTAAAGCAACACCTGCTGTTTGTTTTTAAGGGCCGTATTCTGGTAAAAGTCTCTGCAAAGTTATAAAACAAGGTTAATTTAAGATAAAATTCATCCCTTTTAATACAGCCTGAAGGCAATAATTAAGCTTTTCCAAATACAAAGAAATTCACTCAGAACTACCATCCTGATGTGTATGAACAAGTTGGATGTGGCAAAACAGACTTAATCAGGTTAAGCTCTTCTGATACAAACCTTTGCATCAAATCTTGATCCAAGCTTTCTTATATTTTTTTTAGAAAATGGATTCACATTTTTCTCCGTGTCCTGAAATTGCTACTATTTCTAAGCAAACACACTGGAAGATGCATGTGCTTAGGTGGAAACTTTGGGACTTTCATGTTTGTCAAGAGTCTTGCAAACTTGCACAAGTTCCTTGCTATTTCCATATTCAGTTTATGTCTGCAGATGCACTGAACAGCAAATTCAGTTTTCAATTACTGTAATTCCCATTACTCTGTCAGACTATGAAGAAAATGTTGTATTTAAATGCATGCAAATAATGGAGGGTATGATCCAGACTCCAGTGAAGTCAATGGTATATTTTTATTTAGAGAGGCAATTTTCAATTAACTCAGCCCATGCATGAAAAACAGATGTAAAAGTTAAATGGGAATGGTACTTTCAGGTGTTGATAGTCTTGCTCTCACTGAGTCCGGTGTCAATGAACTCTTTAGCACAGTTCTCGAGTACTTTCATGATTAGCTATTTTGCTGTTGTTTATCACTCTGGTGTTACTATTTCACATGTTCTCCGTATGACAATGAGATAATGAAAAATAATTCCTCATGTGGGTCATAGATGAATAACTGTAGCAAAAAGTCATACTAAAACAGTCCTGTTAACTTAAATCAAAATAACAGTTACATTATCATACATCAGCCATTATGCCCTTGTAGCAAACAGGAAACCAACTCTATTATTGAATATACTAAATTTATAATAAAAATTAGCACTGCTTGGCATATAGACAATTTATTCTGACCCGTCATTGAAATTCATTGGGAACTAAGCACTCAAGCACTACATCTTCAAAGAGATCCTCCCAAACCTAATTTAGCAAAGAGTTTAAGAATTTACTCAATTTTGAGCATGACAGTGTTTATGTTATTATGCTCCTGTCCAGAGGAGCAGTTGTACCTATGCTTGCAATCCATCCAAGGAAAGAAATGAATGAAGAGGATGATGTCTTTTTATACAATTCAAGCATGGTGTGTTTTTTTCAATTTGTGTTCTGTAAACATAGTGAATATGCAGAATAATAAATTTTTTTCTGATAATCAATTCTTGCGTTTGACCCTAATAGCTTGCACTTAAATGAGGGAATGGAGTTTGGGGTGGCAAGTCTGTGAAACAAAGCGATGGGAGTGAGAGTGCGCTTAGGAAAGATGAGGCATACCTCAAGGCTCAGCTGAAGTGCCTGTAGATCTAAGTACACTTGTCTGGGAAACAAGCAGGAGGAGTTAGAGCTCCCTGTGCAGACACTGAAGTATGGCACTGTTGGGGTAACTGAGATACAGTGGCATGGCTTGGATGACTGGCTTTCTGTGATGCATGGAGAAAAACCCTTTAGGAAAGACAGACTGGTAAGATGAGGAGAGAGGCATCCTTGTACATGAAGCAGCAGCTTGAATGTATAGAGCTTTTCTATGGAATAAAAAATAGGGCCTTGTGGAGCAGGATCTGGGAGAGGCAATTAAGTGTGATGTGTTCATGGGTGTTTTTACAGCCTATCCAATTAACATGAGGAAAGGGGCATAGGCACCTCGGATCTCTTGGTTCTGCTATTCACTGACAAAGAAAAATTGGCCAAGGAGGTGATCAGTAGCAGCCTTGTCTGTAGGAGTGTTCAAGATCCTGAGGGGAGTGAGGAAGTCAAGTAGAAGACTTTAGTTTCTGAAAAAAAAAATAAAAATGTAGTTTGCAAGATAATATCATTTTCAGGGTTAAATGTTTTTTAATAACTAAACATGTTCATGGAGCACATAGATCTGAATCAAGATCTCTCCTTCAGTTTTCTCTGGGGAAAACTTCCTGTCAGTCACAAAGACTTCTATGGAAATCAGGCACAAAAGGATTGAATGTTTGTGAGGTAATCCTACTCTATTACAGTTTCAAATTATTTTGTACAGTTTTTATATTGCTGTCAGTAAGACTTGAGAAATATTACTTATTTTGCCTTCTTTGAAGTAGATGGATATTGCACAAATTGCAAAACCAAGCAATGTGATGGCTGAGAATATAAAATCCATCTTTGCTTTTAAATGCTAGCTTTTTTGCAGTTATGGCTTTTGGAAACACTCTCTCCAGTGTTTTGTACCTTTAAAACATCCTAAACTGGTACCACGAATGTAATAATCCTTTAAAGGTGATGAACAATTAAAAATAACAAGTGGCATATTCATCTAGACTACCTGGGAAACGATGGCGAACATTTCATAAAAATGGAGGTTCTTATAAAAAGTAAGGGACATCACGTGAAGACAGCAGAAGATGCAAAATAAGAGGAGTGGGCTGAGGAAGGGATTAGTTTATAGCCAAGCAGTTGAGCTCTTGGCAAAGAAAAGGAGAGGTAAAGAGCCACATGGAGTTAAACTGAGCCCAGTTAACCTTTGAGATTGCTAAATACAGATTAAATGTGTCTGTCTTAGTAAGTCTGTGAACTAAAATGATCAGAAGCTGTGAGGTTGCTTTGCCTATATACTTATCTGGTTCTGCTGCTGTTCAAGAATTCACTTTTGGCCACTGCTGAATAGGATATTGGGCTAAATGGGCTTCTAGTGCAAGCCTGTGGCTCCTATGTTCTTAACTGACTCAGGTAATTAAGTGAGGACAAAAAGAAGCTAAGTTTTATGAGTCAGTCATAGTAAAAAATATAAAAAATATTAATATTTTTAATTATGTTTTTTGTAGAAAGAATTTTTTTCTTAGAAAAAGACTAGCAAGATGGAATATTAAAGATTAACAAGGTGTTTGGTGTACTGTGTGCTCCAACACGTGCACGTTATATGACCACATAACTGCACAGAATATTTTTCAACCCATAGCCTTACTATTTTATGGAACACAGTTGGAAAACTTCAGTTGAATTTTAGATAGTTGCGATGCTATTGCCGGAGATTAAAACATATAAAGCACATGTTCAACTTTTGATACATGTATTTTATACATTTTTAATATTTTAATATTGTTTTATAAAAGAAATAAAGATCAGACCATAAAAGAAGGGGTACCATCATGGAAAGTTCATGACATGGGCATTTGAAAGACACAGCTGGCAGCGGTAGAGCGTTCTTTAAAATCTTGCCAGTTTTCCACTTGCAACACGTTGATTTGCAAGCACAGTCAAAAAAAAGTAGGGTGATTAAGGAATTTATTCGTGTTCATTGTACCCTGCAGACAAATGTCTTCAATATTTAACCAAGAGATCGATGAAAGCAAATTGTTCACTGACAACCAGCTAGTTACTTTCCTTCAGGTGAAATACTGTTCTAAGTACTCTACCATTATGAGGACAGTTCTCTCTCTTTATTTTCCATTACTTCCTGCATTCATTTTCCTTTCTATTTTTATTACCTCTCCTCTAAGAGTCTCCTTATATGATAAAACTGGAATTAGAAATGCAAAACAGGTAGTTGCTACTGTGTCATATATCAGTCAAGCTCCAGTAAGGAGCTGCGTGTTTCATTTTCATGTATGTTGATAACTGTAATTTCAAAATGAAGGAAAGAGCCCAGAGTACAGAAAAATATTTCAGAGGGATCTGCATGCAGTCTCCCCAGCTGGGCAGTGCTGTTTCATTTGTGACACCGTTTTGTCCTTTGTTGGGCTAAATACTGATACCAGCCAGTACTGGAGGGGGCAAAGCCCCTGTAAAAATGATGTCAGCATTCCCAAGGCAGTAGTAGTTCTTTTCCAGTGCCATAAGGTCAAGTCTGATATTCTGTATGATTTTTTTCACAGAGCGTGGATAGCAATAAGAGACGCTCCTATCTTGTATCCTCTCCTTGCTTTGGGACAGTAGTTGTGAAATTCTTTAAATAGGTACCACGGCGGGACGCAGTACATTTCAGAAGTTGCTGTACGCCTTAAAAACTGTCTTTTCATCTTTTGTGCCCTAGTGGCTAGGAAAGTGGCAACACATTATCATCTTACAGAATTCTACACGAGAATTATTTGGACAGTTATTTTTTTCTAAGGGTCATCGATAAGGAGGTTTTAATTATTCTTAGCCAAATTTATTAAATCCTAAATTGCACACTTGTAAACCTGAATAAGCTGATCCATGTGCTAGACAATCAGTTTACAACATCACGCCAGCATTTAGAACAGCCACAATCTCTTATCTCTCTATCCTCCCACATATCTCTTTTGTCAGTTCTGTCAAGAGATGGCCTAGTTAGCACAGCTCTCAAATGCCACTTGCTGGCCCTGGATCTTAACAAACCATTCTTCTGAAGGAGTAAACTGGTGTTTTCCACCTTTCTTCACCAGTGACTCCTCCAGGTGCAACCGAGGAAAAAATAGGGAAATAGTTTCAAAGAAAGAAAAGATATACTTACTTAAATATAACTGCATCTGATTGCTCTTTATGCATATTCAGCCATGTCCTAGAAGGTTTTATCTGTTTTCTAGGACCCTATTGTGTTTTGTTCTCTACAAATTCAAACCCAAAAGATACTTCCTGTAACATGCTATTCATTATCATATGCTATTGTGTGTTCTGAAAATCACTTTACAAAAGACTTTTCAAAAAATCTATAATCATTATTTGTCTGAGTATGCTCTTTGCTTAGTTAAGAGAACTATAAATACTCTCTTGAAAACCGAGTTATCAAAAAAATCCAATGTTTTGGAGGAATTCTTTATTTCCAGACAATTTTCTTGCTTTTAAGTAATATGATTTCAGAAAAAGTTTTGTTACCAGAACCAGTAGCATTAATTCAGAACCAAGAAGTAGTAGTGGGAAAAAATAATATTATGCAGCTAAGAGAACTTAATGGGCTCCAAAGATATGCCTATACATATGGGAAGATACTAGAAAAATATTTTTTTGATTAAAAATTTATTTTCAGACTTCATTATGCATTGCAGATATTTTTACCCCTAAAACTAAAGGTTTCACTTGATTGATTTTAATAGGTCTGTACGACACCCTACTGATTATTTATCAAATGCTGTCGTGATAGTATGGTAAAAGAGACTTGGTCAAACAGATCTATAAGGCAAGATATAAATCCACATGGCAATTTTGACAGCAAGAAAACAACAGCAGTTCAGATACACTGAAGTTTTGTCCCTATGTCCTGTGTTTGTTGGTTAATTCTCAGTAAACCTTTGATGGACATTTGTAATCAGTGACAGTATCTGGAATACCTATGCCTACTAATAACAACATGAGAAGAGTGGTCTTGTGTCAGGTCACGCAATGTGTTCATCTAGTCTGGCATTCTGTGTTTGCAGCAAATGCTTAGGGAAAGAGAGTAACAACAGTGATACTTCCCATTGCATATTCCTCCAATTCCTGGTTTTAGTTGCTTGAGTACTTAGAATTATAAGAATGACTTGGGTTGGAAGGGATGTGAGAGTCTGCAAAAAAGTGATTACTGGTTCAAAACAACTAAAGTATTGGGGGGTAGGGGGGCAGGACAAGTTCTGCCAAGGTGAGACTGCACTGTTCACACTTCCACTTATCCTCGAGCTTCTAGGACAGACTCAGAGTGGTTGTCGGTCACTGGCACACCAGAAGCAAAGCTCCTAATCCCTTCCCTGGGGCCCCTAACAAAACTCCAGAATGGCCAGGAGAATGGAAGCCCCACCTGAGGGGTGCTACAGGAGACCAGAGTAGATAAAAGCAATAACACAAGGCATGCACGTGTCATGTCCCTATTGTCTTGATCTATAGTGGCTAAGACCATGCTGGAACCAAAGCAGTAACTATATCTTTCTTTTCTCTCTCTCTCTCTCTCTTCCCTTTTTTTTATTCTCCTAATTTTCTCTTCCTGAAATTTGGGTAACTTAAAGTTAGATTGAATTAGAGTCTGCTAAGTCAATGTTTTGTGAAATGCTTATTTTGATTAAATGTTGCCTTTAAACTTTGCCAAGTTTCCTTATTTTATAAAGCCTGGAAGTAAAATTCTGTTGTTTAACCTCCTGAGAACACTGTCTTTTTTCTGCCATGCACCTGCCTTTATACCTTAGGGTATAAAAAAATGTAAGCCCCTTTAAGAAACTTGTCGAGCAAGGTCTGAGGCTTTACAAGCGACCTTAAAGGTCACCTAGTTCCAACCCTCCTGCCATGGGCAGGGATGTCACCTACTTGATCAGGTTGCTCAAAGCCCCAACAAAACTGGCCTTGAACACTTCCACGGATGGGGCATCCACAACTTCTCTGTGCAACCTGTTCCTGTGCCTCAGTACTCTCTCCAAGTAAAGAATTTCTTCCTAACATTTGATCTAAATATCTCCTCTTTCTGTTTAAAACCATCCCCCCTTGTCCTATCACTGTCTGCTTGAGTCACTCTCCCTCTGTTTTATATGCCCCTTTTGGGTACTAAAGGTCTCCCTGGATCCTTTCCTCCTCCAGGCTGAACAACCCCAGTTCTCTCAGCCTGACTTCACAGGAGAGGTGCTCCAGCCCTCTGATCATCTTCATGGCTGTCCTCTGGACTCACTCTAACAGGTCCATGTCTGCCTTTGCTCAGAACTCCAGACCTGGACGCAGTACTCCAGGTAGGGTCTCAGAAGGGCAGAGTTAAGGAGTGGAATCACCTCTCTGGGTCTGCTGGCCACTCCTCATTTGATAAATGCTGAACTAAAGTTTATTTTATGATTCTGTTAGTTTGTCAGTATTCTCAGCTGGATATTTACCTGCAATTTTATAATTTCTCATATGGACCAGGAACATTCTATAAAATAGAATAAATATGCATCATATGCTTCTCCTCATAAGCCCCTGCTTCTGTATGATTTATCTTAGAATTCTCTTTTTAATCATTCTGCTTGTGAGTCCAAGAGAATACAGGTCTACAATTTGCAGAGTTTTAATGATGTCCAGAATTATCTCTGCACATGCAACCTTTTATGGATTTCTGTAACTTCAAAACTGGAAGGAAAAAGTAAACAATAAAATTCTTGAAAAACTAAATCCAGTGTAAAACATTTTCCAAAATACAGTAATAAATGTAAATAAATGTCTAACAGAAAAAGTTCAACTCTGAAACAACTTCAAATAAAGACTTTTTCTCTTTTTTAGGTAACTTATTATCAAAAATAGTTGCTGGTATTTTTGTTCCTATGACTATGTCACTGAACTTCATCAATTAATAACAATTCCACAAAGTTGATTTTCCTGCTCTAAGTAGTTGCAACTCCACAGCATTATGTCTTACATCTATTTGCTGTAAAAGTGTAGGTTAACCATTACTCACCTTCCAGATTCTCTGGTCTTGATTCAAATATACTTAACTTTGGTACATCATAAGAAGAAATTGCTATCCATACCTTTCACTTTAGGTTTTCCCATTTGTGCTCATTTTCCTCTTATTCCTGTAGGTGCTGTATTGTCATGACACAATTCCAGTCAGTTATTTGCAGGCTGCTAGTCTGAACACTAGAAAGACAATATATATATTTGACAGCAACCAACTGGGTTGGTAATCCGTAATTTGTTGATAGCAATAGACAGAGGGCATTAGGGGATTGTAAATGAAGTGCTGATGTAGCAGTAATTACAGTCAAACTCAGCAGCATTGCCAGAGTTAAGAACAGAAGTTTGCTTTAAAGTCTGTTTCAGTGGTTTATGTAATTCAGCTGGATAATTTGCAGTTGAATGAAACCTGACATGGAAATTGTCAGCTCAAATGCAGATTTCCTTCTGAAAAGAGTTGAGACAAGAATCTAGAACACAGAAATCATTAGAGAGATATGGTTAAGTAATAAATCAAGCATAAGCATTTGCAGCTTCCAAGAGTTTACTTTTGAATGATTTGCATCTTTGCTTTTAAATTATATTATCAGTGAAATTATAGTTCTTGTTACTATTTTATGAAGCTACCAGTCAAACAACAGCCACTCCACATAAAACAATGAAATGTTGTGCAGTGGTGAAACTGAAATGAAATGTGGTACAATGGTGCTGAATGGTGTGAGATTACGACCAGATGAACAGAATTTCAGAGTAAACTGAAATTAGTTCTCAGTCCTCATATGAGTAGCTCTAAGTAACTACACTTAATAGTATTCTTCTCTCTTTCGGGTGACACTGAAGCTTGGTCTCCTAAAGGGTCACAGCAGATGAAAGCAAAAGAGGGAAATAGCGGAGCTTATAAAAATTCAAATGGATATTAAATTAAGTTTTCAGCAGTTTTGTTGCTGTATTTCTTAGAATATCAGATTATTTTATAGGCTTTCACTCACTTCATTTGGAGCTTTCTCTATATTGCAAATTCAGAAGTTGAAGAAGAGGTCGCTGGCCAATCAACACAGCAAATGGATTGTAATTACTCCAGTCCCCAAAGGTAATAACATTTTCCTTCAAGTGACAGGTCCGAATAGCCTTGTGGTAACCAGGGTCACCTGAAAAACTTCAATGCTATTGAAATATTTCACCACAAGAAAGGAAACCCTATTCTAGGAAGACTTTTCTTGATTAAAACCTCTGGAGTTCAATATTAAGTCCTACTTGGTTCAGATTTGCCTATGGTGTATTTATCTTCCAGTATCATATGCCTGTGCTTACTTCTATCTATTTATTTTATCAGAAAATAGGTAAAAGAACCAATTAGGTACTTGGTATTGAATGTTAATGAGACTTTTTTGTCATGTAATGCGATGTCATCTGCTGGATTATGCTTTTTCTTTTCAAGATCTCTTGGCTGCTATTTGTGTAATTCATTTTACAGATGTGCTATTGAATTTCTAGGAACAGAGAGATTCATGGAGTCATAGAATGGTTTGGCTTGGAAGGCACCTTACAAATCAGCTAGTTCCAAACTCCCTGCCATGGTCAGGAACACCTCTCACTAGACACGATTTCTCAGCACTCCATCTAATCTGGCCTTGAACAGTTCCAGGGATGGGGCATCTACAACTGCCCTGGGCATATAATATTCTACTTTAATAGTGAAATTATTAATTAATTATTCATCAATCAATTACTTTTAAAGCCATATAGAACAAACTTGCACTAATGTCTGTTCCGGCTCAGACCTGATCATTAGTTGCAATCTCAAGGTTCCTGTGTTGTTGGTATTCACCAAGATAAGATTTGCTTCTCAGAGATTGTAACATGAAAGTGTTATAGGCAATGTTACCATTATCATTTGTTGACTGGTGCAGCACAACATTCAAGCTTGTTTCAATTATAAGGACAAATTGGATGTGTTTCATTGATGCCACATTATTTATAGAATATGTTTTCCCGAATATGGGATGAATTAAATAGAGGTATCTTGTGTTCATAACCCCAAGATTTTTTCCACTAGCTCCTGATACAGAAACGTCTTACTGTTGGCTCTGAGGTTGCACTGAAGATATTAAGCACTTTATGGGAGCTTAGGGTGCATTGGCCTTGAAATGCTCAGCCACAGTTTATTGCTGCATGAAAGGAGTTTTATTTAGTTATATAAACTGGAATTCTGTGAATGAAACCACTACCTTTGTGGCATATTTGACTAATAACTTTTCTTGGTCAACTATACGAAGCTGAGTACTCAACCATGACCTTGGTTCTCTCCACGCAATTTTAACATAGCTCCAGTAACCTCTATCTTTTTTTTTGGCTGGGATAGAGTTTGTTTTCTTCTCAGTTGCTGGTACAGCCTTTTGTTTTGGATTCAGTATGAGAATAATGTTGATAACACACTGATACTTTAGTTGTTGCTTAGTAGTGCTTGCCCTGAGTCAAGGAATTTTCAGTGTTTTATGTTTTGCCAGTGAGGAGGTGCACAAGAAGCTGGGAGAGAGCACAGCCAGGACAATTGATCCGAACTGGCTAAAGGTGTATTATGTCCCATACCATAAATGTCATGCCCAGTTTATAAACTGGGAGAGTTATCTGGAATGGGGTTGATTGCAACTTGAGGCTGAGCTAGGAATCAGTCAGCAGATTCTGAGCAATTGTATTGTGCATTTCTTGTTATTCTTGGGTTTTATCACTCTCCCTCTTCTTTTATTACCATTATTATTATTATTTTTATTACTATTATTGTTACTTTCTTTCAATTATTAAACTGTTCTTACATCAACACGCAAGTTTTACTTTTTTTTCCCTGTTTCTTCTCCTCATACCACTGGGAGGCTGGGGGGGAGTTAGTGAAGGGTCACATGGTAGTTTGTTGCTGCCTTTCATGCTGAAAGTCTACACAAATAATAGCACATGTTTGACACTCCTTTCCCTCTCTTATTTTCCACTCCCTCCTTCTCCTCATACAGCATTACTGTACGCTTTTCTGTCCTTCATTTAAGTGTATTCTGTTTGAAATGGAAAATACTGTATAGCACTGAGGGTAGTTTGGATTTTAGATGGAAATCCTATACAATTTTTGGTATTTTTAATCTAAAGGAAATGAGTGAGAATGCTGGTGAAAAATTTTTATTTGTACTCAGTATTTTTTCTTTGAATTAAATGAAGAATACACGGGACAGGTGTTACTGCTGCTTTTTTTAGGGAGACTGTTCAAACTAAAATCATAATCTCTATCAAAATGGATAGAGGGGGGAAAATAGGGATGGGAACTACCGTGCATTCTCAAGGTTGCTGTTTTTCAGAACCTGTTTCAGAACCTGAAACTTCATGAGACCTGTTTTGTGGGTTAACCCTATGGGTTAACCACTGTTCATGAGACCTGCACTCAGGTGGCTTTGGTTCTCTTCTGGACTGGAACTGTAGAATTGGAGACCTTGGAAAAATCAGTGCCCTTCAGAAACATGGGTTCCTTGGTTTCAGCGAATTCCACTGGGATATTGTATTTAACACAGTGTTGCAAGAATTCCATATTCTGAGTATTGTTCAACATGTTTGTCCTTGCTTTACTATGACTGCCCTTAGGAAGACTGCATAAATCTCTTAAAAAGTATATTCATTGTGCACCTAAGGGAACCAGCCAGTTTTCCTTTCCAGAGCATATAAATAAACTACAACCAATCTGACTGTAGAAAGGTGTTAACTCTGAAGAGATGTATAACTCACATACCTTCTTGATCTATCTTATTGATAAATGGTATGAGACATTTTACTTGTTGTATTTTTTCAGGTAAAAAAGAATGAAGGAGCAGAGTTTCTCAAATGAAATGCAAATCTTTGAATTTGGTCTTTGTTCCTTCTCGAGTTCCCGCTTAGCTTTTAAAGCTCTTCCTTGATACAACTGATACTTTGCTTCAATCAGTCACATATGTTCCAAGAAGTTTAACAGATTTCTCTTGGCTGTGCAGCTGTGAGAATTCCTTCTCATTACTGGGTTCCTCTGTGTTGCATGAAGTACTTTGTAAATTACAATTTATGTTCTTCCAACCATGTGGCTTCTAAGCCCTGTCTCCTGACACAGAGTTGTGCTCAAACAAGAAAACTGAAGCAAATGTGGAATTATCAGAAAATCTCTGTTAATTTACTGTCTTCGCTTGTGGTTATGACTCCTTAAGCTACAGGGGAACCTATGCTTAAAAGATGCTAGATTCTTTTTGTGTGTTACTGATTTTGAGTGGGGAAGGAAATGAAACAACCCCCCAAATCCTCCAAAGCTTGAAAAATGCTAAAATCTCTCAGTTCTTTGTCCATAGGACATTACTCTTCATTGGTGATATAAGCTTTTCAGATTCCTGCGCTCAATTTCATGGCTGTTTAATCCAAGTTCAGATTTAAACATGCCCTGTGGAATAACAGGACTTGCCTACAATGGGAACTTGTAGTAAAAGTAAAAAGTAAGCTGTATATTCATCTAAGTAATTTGATCTAAGTGCTCTCTTCGTGCTAACTCCTTTCGTAGGTGATTTTAGAGTATGTGTCTGCATAGCACAGAACTGCCCATGCTAACTTCAGAAACTGAGACAGTACTGTTATGTCACAGCTGCATGGCAATGAAGATGATGTAGCGATACCCCTTTTAGATTGAGCTGGTTAATAGCTCTTCATAATGTCATGTGGATGTGCCAGCATTGTTGGAGGTAGCTGCAGGCTGTCTGTGCTATATGCTGCTGAAGTGTGTAGCTATGCCCTTTCCATGTTTTTCAATAAAGGAGTATGTAATCTTGCTTAGATTAAATTAGGAGAATTTGCAGTAGGAAATTCTCAGTTAGTATCTAGTACGCTGTGTGTTTCACACAGGTTAGTGTGCAACATAGCTCCTCTGTGTGGACAGAGACTGAATGTGCCTCATTGCCCCTCCAGATTACCTGAAGGCAATTCTGGGACCAAGGGCTAGAAAAATGTTAGATTTCAAATTCACAGCATCTCCCACTAAAGTGCTGCAGCTGTTGAACAGTTAAGAAGCATTTGTATAGTGGCAGAAGAGTATTTTATTTCTCTCTTTGTTTATGATCTGTGCAAAGAATGATTTCTTGTGTTTGTTATATATTAATGACACTGCACAAACTATACTTTATGATGCACTTGAGTGCAATAACTTAGCTGGATGGTTGAACACAATTTAAATATGCAAAAAGAAAGGACTAATGGTGTATCCTCAAGGACCAGCTAATACCTTTATTTATAATGATGTCACACTATTTAAATTTGTGAAGATTTGTGTTTGTCACAAGTATTGTTTTGTTGAAATGTAGTGCTTTAGATTTAGGTATAAAAGAACCTCTAGTTTCTCAGTGGAAGTATGTTACTGATATTTGTGAATTTTATTGGGTTTTTTTTGTTGTTGTTGGTTTGTTGATTTTTTTTTTTTCAATCTATAACCCACCACCAATTCAAATGCCTCCTGAGAGTGGACTCTGAAAGTGCTTTTAGTAGGTACTGCTTTTCCACTTGGAAGAACCCTACTGGCAAAATAAAAATACAAACCTAAGAACATTTAGAGAGGCAAGGAACAGTGGAGAAAAAAATAGCAATATTTTGTATCCAACAGAGAGAAAAAGGCTTAGCCTGTGAACTTGGAGTAGTCTGTGAATTTGGTCTGAGCTCAAAGGGTGACTGTCTAGCAAAACCTGCTTCATGTCACCTTTCCTGCTCCCCATCTGCCAAACTTCACCTGTCAGGAGTGCAGAGTGCTGGGACATGCTCTTTTGGCTGGTCTCATGAAAAAGTAGGCTGTCTTTGGGGGCTCCATCCCCTTACTTTGCTAGGCTAAAGGTTCAGGTAATTCCTTCAGGCTTGCTACTGCCAGTAGTTTGCACATTTTCAACAACACCTAATTTCTGCCATTTTTCCTTGTGAAATTCTCACTGCAGGACCTCCGTTTGTGAGTTCTGAGTCTTGCTTATTGATGCAAAGCTTAATCTGAGTTACTGTTTTCAGAGAAAGAGAACCAGTACTGCATAGATGTGTTAAGTGTTGACCTCTATATGGTGGATGCTCCATTCTCTTCTGAGCAGTTTAATTGGCTGGGTTTCTGTTTTAATGATTTCAGGACTCATAAACAGTAACCCAAATAACTTGCAGATGAATATCATTCTAACCTCTTTAAGGTATTTATGTAGAATACCAGCTGGGCAAAAGCACCAGGGACTCTGGAAAGCTCCTTATTTCCTGAAGATTAAATGCCATGTTGTGGGCAGAGCTTGTCCATATTTTCCTGGAAATATATATGTCCTGAAACATCCAGAATATGCACTTTCTGTAAAAGAACAAAGATTGTGCATGTTGTGGTCTCAAGGAATATGCTGCCCCTAAGGAATTTTCAGTTTTAAAAAGATTTTATTTAGATACGGTTTAGTTTTTTTATTATTTAAATGCAGTACTTCTCCCTAGGTACTTTCACAGACAATCCTATTTATATGCAATGAAAGATATTTCTTTTTCTGATATTCTCAATCACCTCACTCAATATGATTGTCAGCTGCTAGTTCAAAAATGGACTTGGACAGAATTACATTTTTTTAATCTACGATCCTCTTTCTGTTGTTCTTCTGTCTGATTTTATTAATTATAGGAAATTTTAATACCCTATTTAGTCTGAGTACAAAGTTAATTTCCTTTATATCTGTAAAAGAAGTCATCTTAAAGAAGTGCTGCAGACCAGCAAGGAATGACTTGAGACCTCAGGGTTCAGTGAACAGAGGAAGAGATCCTGTATTTGAAAGGAGCTCCCTCCTTTTATAGGGGGAGCAGGGAAGGTTCTTGAACAAGGGGTAGGTACATGACAAATAAGGGACGAGGAGGCAGGGTTACAACAAATATGGAACTAGGGAAGGTGTGAACATAGCCTTTTAGAGAGAGTATGGGATGGAGGAATCCAAATAAGGGAATGACTGCAATGCAGCAAACTAGGACTAATCAGAAATAAACTTAAGAATAAACTTAAGGTAAAACTGAGGGGAAAATTTTTATAAACTGGGGTACATATAATATCAAAAGCATGCATTAACAAAGGGTTAAACATTGATGAAACTGTCAGGTCCGCAATCACTGTAGTTTTGGTGTGGCGTTTTACACGAAGGTTTGTCCACGATCTCTTACTGCTGGAAAGTCCCTTTTCCATTTCTCAAATAGTTCTACTTGACTAGAATCATCTCCTTCAAAGAATTCATTAGGTTTCATGTTAAACTTTAATGTGATACATGTATATGATGAACTATTCTGATACATCTGAAATTTGTACATGACATTTCAATGTTGACAAACTTGTCACTGATTAGCAGTGCAGCAACGCATTTACAGTTACAAGGCAACATCTCCATTTTTTTAAGGTTTTGTGGGTTGTTCTTTTATTTTTGGTCTTGCAGTGCTGCATTTATTGTTCTAGATTCTTTTTCAAGTAATATCAAATATGACAGGACTCCAATTTGGAGTTCCACTCCCACTGCTTACTAACACTGCTAAACTTAAGTTTCGAGCATTGTAATACTTTTTTTCCTTTCCTCCTTAAAAAGATGGAGGCATTAGACATTTATCACTTACTTTGCAGTGCCTTGTCCTTTCAGCCCTCTCTGGGCACTCTGGAACATGAGTCAGCATAATGAAGTGCAGCAAGAGCATCTGTGACTCAACAGACAATCTGCTTAATAAATGTTTATTGATTTAAATTACAGATTATACACACGCATGAGATAGAAAAATAAATTAAATTAGAGCTAGCTATGCATCTGTCCACACTTGACTTTATGTCTGAAATAGTTATGGCAATATTTGAAACAAGGCAAAAGGGTTAACTTGTTGAGGGAGCCAGCTGGATTGCTGGCTTTCTTTCTGAAGGTGCTGATCAGCTGCAGCACCTTTAGAAGGAAGTTTCTTAATATACCTCTGAAGGCTGAAGAAAGTTGTTCAAGTGTTTACTTTCTGTACATTTTCAAGGACCTTTACCTTGTGGGAAATTGCTACAGACCACAGCTGGTGCAAGTAGAAGTAAAGGCATTTTCTTTATGACCCAGCAGTAAGTTTGGCTTTAAGTCTGTTTGCTTTGTGATGTATTTCTATGGCCATATTGTATAAGAAATTAATTTGTCTCTTCCTCAATGAGCTATTGACTCTAACCAGCTATTAAAGGTACAGTGCATGTAGCTATCCTCACAACTGTCTTAGACATTTTGTGTACAACTTCCGTTTTTCATGTTATTGTTCTTGATCTTTATCCTTTTTCCCTCCCAAAGTCTCCAGTTTAGAGGTCTTTCACCTATAGAGGATGTTATGTTCATAACAAAAGCACATCTGAAAGCTCTGCTTTTTAAATCACTGCATTTGAGTGATGATTTCTGGACATTATTGCCAATAGCTGCACTGCTGTGTGACTGCTTTAACTATTTGAAATAATACAGAAATAATTCAGACACAATTTACTGGTTGATTTACAGTCTCAGATCATCTGTTTCAGAAGTTCTGTTCCTAAACTAACCTGTATTTATTGCAGAGCAGTGTGTGTCGATGGCAGTATTATTTTGAAGTAGCCAAAATGACCTGATTTGGTGATCACCATGTTCTGCAGTATAACTCAGTGGACTGTGTTTATGGTTGTACTAACAAGTAGAAACAAGTTTGTGGTTCCATCTCTGTGACACTTTTTAACACTAGCTTGGCCCCAGAGTTCACTTAAGCAATCTTAAGGATCCAATTTCCAGCTGATGGTTAGATGGTTCAGGATGCAGTTGTCTGCTTTTTTAACTTCAGAGGCCTTGTACAGATCTTACACAGTTAAAGTCTTCATCCTGTGATTCTCTACCCTCAAGGTAGTCAAGTGGAAAAAAGGGATTTTAGGCTGCTCAATGATCGCTGAAGTGATGTATATTACAAAAGAATTTCTTACTTCCTTACTGTTAGTACCTGTGTTTAGATGAACTCATCTTTGAGTTCTTCATTCTCTTTGAGGAGTTCAGAGGTTTGATCTACACATAAAGAACTCATATCTCACAGCAAGGTGTAAGATGAAGAACCATCAGTGTTTTATCTTAATTGGCTTCAGAGTTAATGAAGGCAGGTCAATCAGAGCAGGGTAGCTGTACCCAGTCATACACTTACATAGCTTATATACCCTACTCAGGGCTGGGGATGTTGCTATGAACCACCTCAAAGTAGCATGGGTACACTTCAGCGTGTTTTCCCAAGGATGAAGATGTGGCCAATTCAGAGCTCTTTGTGCAGCCAGAACTGCCCAAATGAAGTTGATATTGTGGCTCCGGTTTTTCCTCAGTGAATATGACCAAAAGCCAGCATGCCTCAGGGGTGAGAGGTGTGGGACGGGTGAGAGGCCATGGTGAGATACCTGATGATACCTGATGATACCTGTCTGCTCATGTTTCTCATTTCTGCACATGTGTTGTCCAGCTGAGAGTACTGGCAGGCTTAAACAGTGAGCTGGGCAAAAGAGCTGGTCGATATAAAAAGCAATCATGTCAACTTCTTATGTTTGGATCATGTGAAGTTTTATGTTTTCTTAAAAAAATAAAGCTGGATCGGTTTCGCTGTCTGATTTGCCAGACATTGGCACAGGCTGATGGTGGGAAAGCTGGAGTGGGTGGGCAAATAGCATGCAGGTGAGGAAAGGAGAAAGACTGACGTAAATTGCTTGTTGGATGGTATTCTCAGTGTCTTAATAGAGTTGCTTAGTTGTCCTGATGCTCCATCTCATTTGCCTTTTTACACATGTGAGAATCTCATTAATTCCTTATAAGTGTTTTATGTTTGGATTTTCTTAAATTTGGGTTGTCATGTAGTCTTGAACTGACTGCAGTCTAAAGAGGTTTCTCTAGAATCCTCATAAATACTTTGCTCACTTGGTATTTTTGATCTGAATCTCTTGCTCGTGGCTATATTGACTTACTGAATGGTTTTATTTCATTTAGCATATCAAGATGATTATTATGTTAGCAGAAAGGGAGGGTTGATGGTCCCTGTTTAGTTAGAGAACTATACTATCTTTTTCTAATTATGCTGTCTGACTGCTGAGTTTTGGAAATGTCAGCTGTCTTCCATGAGTCTTTCATTCACAAAAGTAAATACTAATAGCACTTAATTCAGAAGGGTAATTATGGCTAAACTAATGTTTGTAAATTATTCTGAAACCCTAAGAGGCCAAATAGTCTGATGGAACAATTAATGTTGCTAGTGTTAAGTATCCTCCTATTTCTGTATTACATATTCATGTCCTTTAACAAGGGAAGGGAAGCAAAACGTAATACTCAGTGATATTTTTAAGTCCTTCATTGGAGCTAAAGTCTTATTAATAGACTGGAAAAGCTTCTTTGCAAATAAGAGGTTCAGTTATTTTTCCTGCTACTTTAGGAGTCTAAAGACTGCATAGAGCACCCATTGCTTCTTTATAAACAGTTTCTGGGATGAATTTGCAGTTTTACTCATGTCTTATCTTGGGGTAGTCCTAGAGATACTATTTCATAAATATGTTGAGCATGTTTGCTATCCTCTTTTTTATGTTGTAGATTTGTGGCAAAGTCCTAGTTTATTCAGAAAGTGGTTTTCTCTGCTATATACTCTCTATACAACATATGTTTGTTTCTTTGGCAACTTAGACTTCATTATTGATATGAAATGAATCTGCAGTGCAGTATTACTATGCTTTGAAAGCATTAAATGGTGCTTACAATTGTATTACAATGAATACTGGATTATTTTTTTTTTGAAATTGATTTTCTGACACCAGATTTCTCTCTCATTCATGATTTTGCTTACCAGAACACAGATTTTTTTTTTTTTGTTGAGTCAGCTCCCTCCTTTCTTCTTTATAGATACCTAAGCTAAGTCCTTTCTACACAAAGATCTTTAGAACTATGAACAGTTTTGACAATTTTATCTTTTTTACACTTACTTCTCTTCATTTCTCATGGTCACATTACACTGATCTGTATTTCAGTTTCTTTCTCACTATTTTCTCGCTGAAGATTCTCTAATGAGGTTGGAAATGGAGTATCATGAAAAAGCATTTTTAGTTTGAAATTGGCTGTAGCTTGTTAAAAGAATGAGACAATATTGCAGCTGAGATAAAGCAGGACTTAGAAGAGCCTGTGTATTACTACAGGGAGTAGTTTGAATGGCAGAGATGTCTACACAAAATAAGAAACACTTTAAAGTAAGCTTGACTGAGCTCAGAGGGCAGGTGTGCCATCAATAAACTTGGAAGGGAAAATGAACAGAAATTTGTACAGAGTTCAAAGCATTCATACAACTAAAATGTGAATGTAAACTCTGTACAGTAGTTCTTGAGGAAAATACCAGTGATCATGAAAATAAAACTGATGTCTAAAATTTTATTCAATAGACTGCTTTAGAGCAGACCAAATATGTTGCAGAATGATTACAAAATCCCAAGGACATTATGTAAATTAGATTTTAAATAATACTAGAAATGGTCATGTAGTTTTGACACAAGGAAAACACAGTGATAGAAGAATCTGGAGTTCTGCTACAATGGATATTTACTTCCATGCTTATTCCTATATAGATTGAATACAAATGTTTTCTAACATCATTAAAATACAACATAACATGATTTCCAGTACAAAAGACTGAAAGCTGTTATATCTTTTTGTAACAGAAATTGTTTCATAAAACAGGCTACCTAGGACAGCAATCTTCTGGAATCAAGAGTGGAATGAAAATTTCTACAGATGTTATGCTTTGAAAAACAAACGAAGAGTAGCACAGAAGCGAAAAAAGAAATGTTAAGTTGCTGGCAGTAAAAAACCCCAACCCGACAATATTGATCTTATTGATCCTGATTGCAGAATTTCCATGTCTGATATGATGCTGCAAGCATTAATAAAACTCAAATTGTGAGCAGCTAACTTACACTTCCCTTCTCTGTGAAAGTATAATTCTACTGGGTGATTTTTTGTGGTTTTACTGCCAGCATTTTTGGGTGTGATTATGGGAGGATGTTTGAAAGTAGAGGCTTCTTGCCAGCCATAAATCTCATGCTATGCCTTCTTGGTGCAAAAAGGAAAAGTTACCTCACACAGTGAAGTGGGCTTCCATATTGCAAACTGAATCACTTTTGAATGGCTCAGCAATTCCAAAAATGAAATTTCTGATTCCCATAACCTGCTTGCTTGCCTTTTCATCAGTCTGCTGGGGTAAGTACTTTTGTACAAAGGAAATTTCTGTTGGATCAAGTACTCTTCTGTCACAGCTAAATTCATCATTTAATTCCTTTCATTGATGTTTTTTTACCTCTTCCGTTGCTGTTGTACTGTTTCACCCCTATTATAAGCTCGTTACTTCAAGGATAAGAATGGCCAAGCTGTCCAATATTCTGGATGTCATGGTAGAAGGGATTGCCCACGATGCAGCATGTGTTCACTGTGTGCTGTTCAGAACATAGAGGGGAGGTTTGGCTCATGCACTTCTGCACTGGAACCTCATGTGCAAGACAAAATCAATCAGGAAGTCTAAATTGCTGTAAATAATATACGTGCTTGACGTGGCTGCATTAATACTATTTTCAGTTGCAAAGATTCACTCCATTTTGAGACACATTTTTCATTTCGCCATTAAGGCCTTTCTTCTGTATTTCATTTCTCATTTTCCCCTCTATTATTTATTCATAGCCTTTATATTTCTATGATTAGCACAGGCTACAACATTGTCTTTCTTTTTATCTTGCTCATTTTTACTATGGTAATGAAATCCACACTGATTATACTGGAGCAAATTCTTCGTCTTATAGTAGCTTGCATAGCCCTTAATGCAGACACTACTTTTTTACAATTCATTTATTCAGTCTTTTCCTATATTGCAGGTATGGATGCAGATAATTTAGACCCCGTGCATCCATTTGAGTTATACACATCTTCTGAAAACAGACAAACTTTTCAAATAATTCAAATTCTTTATGGTAAGGGGAGAGTCTTTCCCCACCCCTCCACCCTCTTTTCTATTAGAGTAACTTAATTTCTTTCAGTTTGTATTATCCTTTCAGTTTTTCCTTTACTTCAATATTTCAGTTTCACTTTTTCTTCTTTATTATCTGTTAGTAGAATTCATGAGTTTTTCTGTTTAACCAAAATTATATTTAACACTTTCTCTTCTTCTTTCACATTCATCACCCTCATTTTTTAGAGAAAACCTGATTCAAAACTCAACTCTAAGTATTTGTTGTAACAAAAGCAAACCCACTTGTTGGCATTGTTGTAACAAAAGCAAACCCACTTGTTGGCATTAAAATTCAAAGGTAGCTTCTGTAAAATGATAGGGTAAAATATAAAACCTCCATATAGAAGTACTATGTGTAGGGATGCCACAGTAAAAAAATCCGAGGAGCCACATGATACCAAGTGATGTGAAAGTGGTGAGAATCATTAGAGCGGAGAAAAAGAACATTAGGGTTAGTAAAAAAAGATTTAGTTACTTTAACAAAAATATGCTTGCTAGTGTGCCCACCAAGAGTAAAATTGGTTTAACCCTTTCTTGAATCAGACATTGCTTATCCCCAGGTCTGATAAACTCTGATGAGGATATCTGGCTCCCCAGAAGATTGCGTTGTGAACTTAGATAAATTCGTGTCCACAATAAAGTGTGTGAATCTGTGTCCATAGGTAGCTTTCTGCCAAATTCGCAAGGGTTTTGTAATTTTCTCCTTCCATCCCCACACAGTCAGGAAAGAGAAATCTATATTTGCCATTTCCTCCAAGATAAACCTGCACTATGTGTAGGAACATTTCACATTGTTGTTCCTGGATCTTGGTATTGAGGCAGTATGTCAAAATGAATCAATTTCCATACACGTAGTCCATGCATTTAGAACAGAACTGTTCCTTAGAAAAGTAAAAATATTTAAAGATGGCTTTTAACCAAAGAAAAACCTCTGTGTGCTTGCCTTGTCCACTTTGTGAATTCCAAGCTTTTGGTAAAAGTAAAAGGCTGAAGTTGTGGGAAATAGGTAAAGAAAATGGACTGGAATAGGTCAAAGGTAGAAGGGTACTCTGGATCCTGTTGTGCTGCTGATACTTGCTTTGATGAACATTGCTGCAGAATCAGTTTGCTTTTGGAGATTATTTTCTTTGTGGAACTGGTAATTTGCAATAGTATGAGGGTGAAATGCCATATAATAAACTTTTGATGGGCCCCTGCCCTGCTTAATCATTCTTTTGGCTTGCTAAATCTTTGTCAACTGCCCCAAAATGAAGACTCTATCAAGTCTGAGCTGGAGGAGACAGAAGTGCCACAGAACAGCTGCACCTCTCCTTCGGTGAGAAGAGAATGATTTCCATATATGTAACTTCTCCTTGACCGGAGGGAATTTACCTGCAATTAATTTATCGCCAAATCTCCTGAGGCAAAACTTACAGAAGGATCTGAGACTGGCATACTGGATAGTGATGTTGGCCAGGCAGAATGCCTGAATTATTTTATTGAAAGCCTTTCTAAAACTCATTTACTTATTTATTTAGGACAAGATATTGTTTGAGGGTGATTAGTAGTATACTTGAAAATCATCATCTTAATTTACATTTTCTTTCAGTTTAAAATGATCAGGACCACTGTTACATCAGATGCTTGTCCCTGCATGGTGTTAGAATTCTGAATAGCAGATATAAGTGTTGGTGGTTTATCTCAAGAAAAAAAAAAAAAAAAAAGCTTCTTTTTGTGAGTAAACCTTTGGAATTTATTCTAATTTTCTGTTTCTCTTGCATTTTACTCAGCTCTGGGTCTGTCTTGTATTGTTTTATGGAGAACAGTGTTAAGGAATGCACACATATAGTCCAGATGCTTCCAGTCTGCTTTTCACAGAATGCCCTCTAATGTTAATAATTTGCTAAAAAATGATTTTTAAAGAAGGGAAATGAGGCTGCAAGTACAGAATTATATTAGAGAGAAACTGGAGCTTTATGAAGTGTGCTGATGCATGCTTTGCTGGAGGAGGAGGTTTTCCAGGTAACCGCCAGGTATGTGAATCAGTTTTCACTGTAGAAAAAAGATTTTTAGATTTTGCTGTTAAATGAAAATAGAAAATAAGTAGTTACTTCTTCAAACGGCGGCATACTGTTTCCTTGCACAGCAGTTTACCATAACATTACTGCCTTCCAGCTAAATGAAAAACATTTCCTGAAATTAAAAAGACAAGTATTTCAAGAAGCTGATGTTTATAGTTATAAATCTGGTGAGATGTTTTTGTGATCTACTTCTCTAGCTTTCTTTAGGAACTCAATAAAACTGAACTCAATAAAACCAGAAGTTTAACTAACATTCCTATATATACTGAAATGAATTTACTGAAAATAGAAATTATTTTTTTTGTTCAGTTAGCCAAACTATCTTATATTTGTTTAAAGAAAAGTCTCAAAGCAATTTTATATAAAAGTGTTCTAGAAATAAATCACATAGATTCCCATTCATCGTCATACTGATTTTCATGGTCCAAAGAGAATGATGATGAGTGATGCTATAGACTGGTAGAGATCATATTTATCTGAGAGATGTAGGTCCTGGGCTTTGGTTTAATGAATACTGAAGTGCTTTGCACAAAATTGAGCAGCTTTGATAGCACAGACTGAAAAATACTCTAAAGCTTTTAAATAGTATTCCATATATTCTTCTCTTTCTAAAGTATATGCTCACCCATGGATTACAAGGAAAAAAAGATCTTTTTGATATTTTCAGTATTGCTATATCAGCTAGCAATGCTAGTAATGAGCTAGGTATCTATTATGTTAATCTCTGAATGAAAAAGTAACTCCTGCCTTAGGAACTAACCTATGGTAAGTTTAAAAAAAATCAGTTTTACAAAACCAAACAATACAATATTCTAGGGATAACTATAGAGTCTTAAATAAAGCGAGAGAATAGACAATAAATATATATACAACAGGTTGACTTCAGCTTGAAGTACTCTGTCATGTGCCTGTGATTGCTCCAATTAGTCTTGAACATTTTGAACTTCTCTCAACTTTTCAGAGTAAAGTTCGATAAATTAATTAATACGGCGTTATCTTACTGGCTCATGTCTTAGTACTTAGTCCTTGTTCCAGTCTTCTACTTCTCTTTGCCTATCGAGACCTCTTATCATAATGCTGTTTATAAAGATACTACAACCTTTCAAAAGTCACAACTGTTCTATTTTATTTTTGTTTTCTCCATGTGTGATTAAACCTCAAAATCATTGCCATGAAGATTTTGTCAAGATATTTCTTCTTATTTTTCCTATTAAAAATATCAAATGTAAGTTCTCAAACATCACCTTTCATCCTTGGCTTTTTTCTATGGAATATTTAAGGTTGTTTTGGAACCTGCCCTCATAGTTAAATGACATCTAAGTAGTACCTAGACTTTGACCTTCAGTGAGTAGTCTTTCAAATAACTCAGAAAATATATGAGTAGATGAAAAGATAAATGTAGTGCAATTTTCCATCTTTGTGCATAGTCTTCAGGGAATAATATCTGGTGCTGGTGGCTAGACTAATTCAGTAATATGATAATTTTATTTCCCGGCAAATATGTATTACTTTGTGAGGATGACACCTACCTAAATTAGAGGGGCAGATTCTCTACTAAAATATAGGACATTCCAGTTTGAAGGATTTTCTTGTAGGATTAGTGAGAAAAAAGCTTACCTTCTCTTTTTGCTGTTCTGAGTATTACATTAAAGACATCATGTCTACATTTTTGACCAGGTGTTTTTCAGACATCAGTTCCTTGTTGCTGAAGCACTGTGAATTTTCTTCTGCTAACAGAAGTAGTCTCTAACAGACTTTCAAATGTATGTTGAGGTGCCATCCACATAAACAGGAAATCAAAATTTGCCTTTAGACATGTATAATATTCCTGTCATTCTGTACCATTTAAATTTTGAAATGTAAACAAGATATCCATATATGACTAGATCAATACAGAACTTTACAGGACATGTCACCTTATGAAAATAATTTCATCCATTAAAAATGAAGTGAATTTTAAATGCTTAGCAAAGCTCCCATTATGAGTCAGTCATTCTAAATAAGCTGTATCAGTGGGAAATAATTTAAAACCAAACAAGCTGAAAGTGTGTCTGGGTTTTGCATAATGATTTGCAGCACATTCTTAACACTTGAGCTATTTTCATTCTTCTATACTGATGAGTTTTTAACCATTTAACTTGAGAAAGGGAATTTAATCATATATCTGTGTGCTATATAACAGTTGTTAATAATTGCCTGGCCTATAGAGCTGCTGCAGATGGAGATTTTGCTGCAGGTCTTGAGAGGTATCTGCCCGAAATTTTACCTGAAGGAGTGTTTCATTGCCGTGTCCAAGCCAATGTAGCAAATGAATGACTGAGACACCTCCAATGACTGAGTCCCTCCTTCTTTCTAGTGCCCAGAAACAAACAAACAAACAAACAAAAAAAAGAGAAATATGTACCACAGGAGTTTTACCAGTAGAATATGAACAAGCATCAACAGGTTACAAGCAGGTCCAAAGAGATTTTACAGTTTAATGAATAAGCCAGCTTTAATAGGCGTTGTGAACTGGTACTTTATATTACAGAAAAGTATTTATATTGCTCTTGTGATCAAAATCATGTGGTTATTAGATTTTTGCAATATCCAAAAATATTTCCATTAGTGTATAACCTTTTACATTCATACAAAGTTTATTAATTCTTGATTAGTAGGGGTAGCAAGAACTTATTTTGCATTGTCACTATATCTAGTTAAAAAAATCCTGGTTAGAGGTGTATTTGTAGATGAAAAAAAAAGATTTTTTTGTGAATTAGCAACCTAGCATCCACCTGATGCATAATAATACTCTTTCATAATGATAGTTTAATAAAATTTTGCTGGTTTTAGTCATATACAAACTTTGTACCTCTCCCTAAAAGCACTCATAGTTTTGACTAGTGCGTGGCAACTAAAGAATAGAAGTAATTCAGAAGGTTATAAGACCTGTTAAAGCACTAGGTATGAAATGGCTATCACACTTCACTTTCCAACTTCAGACATAATTATTGCTGCTTAATGGTTGACAGGCTAGGGTCAATTTTTACAGTCTAAATGTTAAAAGTGGATGATTGCAGCAATAAATACCTGTCAGCAACAGCTTTCAAGTAATAAAAAAAAAATCCACTTGTATCTGGTCAGAGTGATAATAGCATGTGAAAGTACACAAATTAACTGACTTTAAAAGAATTTGTCCGGTTAGAACTGCTGGACTTCATGATTTATTTATCTTTTTTGAATAATATTTGTAGCTTCCAAACAGCAACTATTGTTACAGAAAATCAAGTCAGAGATGAGGAGGAGGGAAAGTATGAGTTTTTTATCTGCATTTTATTAGGCTACCTGTATTTCTAAATAGTGTATGTGGGACTTGTTAGTAAAGTATCTGATCTTGTGCTGATAAGGCAAGAAAAATTTTCAATATTCAGCACTGGCTCTCATGTCAGCAAATATGTTTAGAATACTAACATTTTAATGTATTTAAACTTAAATGATATTGCTTTAGATTATATTTCTTTTGGCTTCTATTGTCTTTCAACTTTGGTACTAGAGATACAAAAGACATGTAGTATCTGACTTAATTAATGCTTAGTTAAGGCACAGTAATGCCTTCCAAGTTCCTAAACAGACTTTAAGTCTGACAGCTGCTTTGTTTACTTTGCCCTTTGGCTTTAGTTCACAGTGGAAAGATGGGAGGGTTTGGGTGCCGTTGCCAGAGGTGAGTGAGAGCCAACATGCCGGCTGACAGGACATTTCTGGCATTGGATCGTCCCAGCGGTTAGATCTAGGCTTTCGATGCAATGTGATGTGGCCTCAGTAAAGGCCAATGACTGCTCCTTCCTTCACACTTTTGCCTGCTCTGTCTTTCTTGCCTGTGGTCTGCGCTCTGGTAGGTCCTCTATGGGCACTGTGACTTCTGATCTGCCAGCCCCCTGTGAGAGACTTTTGGTGGGCTGCTGTCATGCCTCTGTCAGGACCCAAGAAGCCAGAGCTCAGCCCACTCAAACGTACCTGCTACTGGGAGGAATCTCATTTCCAGTTTCCTCTGCCACTTTTTCAAGGATTTAATTTACCAGTATGGCTTTAAATTTAACCCATTTCTACTGGAGTGATAGACTCCTATAAGCCCTGATGAGGTTTTCCACCTGCCCCTACTTAACTGCTATTTTGGATTCTTCTTGAATCCTACTCCTCCACAAAAAGAACTCCTATAAATAGACGTATAAATCCCAAGGGAAAAAAAAAAAAAAAGATACAAGCAGTAGAAAGTTTCTCAAGGCCTCTATCAGAGCTCTCCTACACATTACTGTGGGAATTACACAGGTTAAAGGCCTGGGGAAAGACCTTAACAGCAGGCTTTGGGCTAAGCAGAGCATAGAGCAACTCATTACAGGAATGGAGCTGCTATCCCAAAAACCTGCCAGGTCTCCAGGTAACAGCAGCAGCCAATCAGATGCTGCAGTCACAGGTTTTGCCTAATAAGGAAGTTTTGCCTTATAAGGAATATTTTCAAGCTTGGGAAAGGTTATAAAAAGCTGTGTCCTGTCAGTAAAGTTATTCCAGTTCCTCTCTCTTCCTGAGTCCATGCTCAATCCCTTACCCCCCTGGAATTGTGACTTCAGTTACCAGCTCAGTATTTGGCTTGTATAAACCACCAATTATACCTTCTTACCAGAAGGGAATAAAAACATTTTACCACCCTGCTTCCCTGCTTGCAACAGTTCTCTTATATTAGAAGCCCCTTCAATTTTAGGCAGCAGGTTTAATTTCTATTAGGCCATACAAGGTACCTATACCATACCATTTTTCCCAACTCAGTGCTACCATCCTTTTTAGTTACTCTGTTGGATCATCAAAGGACACAATCTTATTTGTGTCTCCTAAACAAACCCACTTTGGATCCATAACCGAAGAGCTGCTGAGAGACCAGTCACTCAGAAGTGAGACACAGCATTTCATCTGTTCAGGACAGTCTCCCACACCCAGAAGCCTGGGAGTTTTGAATTTGCTCTGTGCCTCAAACACACGCTGAACTGTTTCAAACCTTTCTTTTAAAAATCAAACAGCTTTTCTTTCTGCTAGAATGTTTTTCCTGACAAACATTTCCAAACTTGTTTCAATAGCACTCTCTTCCCTTCAAAAGAAGCTGATTCCCCCTCCTGTTTTCAAAGTAGCTGTACGCTTCATGAGCAGGGCACACAGGTTGTGCCACTATAACTTGGTTCTAAGCTTTTCCCCAAAGATTTCAGTAAAGATCCTCTTCCGTGCTTTTCACGGTGCAAGAATCCAGCCTGTGCATCTTTGGAAAATTTCTCTCGAAAGCTACATTCCTCATAATACAGATCAAGCCCTTGTAGACAAATGGGCAGGGAGTGCAAACCTTGTGTTGCAAGTATTCATCTGCCTGGTGCACATCAGCTGATCATTCACAGAGGCATATATCCACAAAAAGACTTTAACTGGTGCTTGTCTAGTCCAAGTGGAAACATTTTCTGCTGATACATATTCCATGCATGTTGCTTTCCAATATTTCATCAGATTTACAAATAACTGTTCATTTGCTTTCTTCTAGTACTGTGCTTTGTAGTGCTTATGCATTTGATTGATATAATTTATATTGCTTTTTGCATTGTTTATACTTTGCTTTATAGTGATTGTTACAGAGCTCTTAGACTATGTGCACTGCCTCACAGCTCAGCAGACTTTGTAGTTACAACAATAAGAAGACTGCAAAGGTATTTTAGATTCATGTTAGTTGAAAAGACTGACTACTGGAGGAGATGTGTTCGAGTTAAACACAAAGAGATTTTCACATCCCCTATAATATGAAGTGTTAAAAACCTTACCCCAAGGGGATTCATATCTATCCCCTTTAGATATTAATTTATCTAAAAGAAACCCCCAACATTGTCCCATCCAAGCTGTACTGTCTTGAACTGGTCTTGAAAAAAACCCAAATATTAAGGATTCTGCTCCTGACTGAGGGTTCTTTTTTGACATCCTGACCTATATTCAAACCACGTCCCTTTCAGACATGACTCCTAAGTCATGAAGTCAGTGTGGGTTAAGCAGCACTCCCCTCAAAATGTTCCAGTGGTGCAGTTTCACTCACAGTTCAGGTTCTCCTAGAGATCAGGATCTGCTCACCAACACCCTCCCCACCTCTCCATAAAAAGCTGCTCCTTCTTTACAGATTGACATCCTCAATGACTGAAGGACAGCCCAAGCACTTTCTTAGACTGCTGAGCTGGAGTGATTCTCTTATCAGGGATATTCAATAGCAGTGCACAGACAAAACCACTGTAACATTAAGGGTACAGAAATTCAGCAGAAAATAACCCCCCTTGCATTCCAGATGGTCCTCAGAGATCAGAGGGGCTGGGAGCTCTTAAAAAAGTAAGTTTTTGGTTTTTTTTGGTTTTTTTTTTTTTTTTTTTTTTTTTTTTAAGTTTTTTTTAAAAAAAAAAAAAAACCCTTGAAAAAAAAGCTTCATTTTTC
>VXAY01007657.1:3299730-3329836 GCA_013399855.1 Oxyruncus cristatus | reverse complement strand
TTTTTTTTTTTTTGTTATTCAAAGAAGTTTTGTTTAAACAAAAAAAAGTACCCTTGGAAAAACAGCTTCATATTTCCAGACTTGAAGTCTTGAAACTGATGCAAGGTTGAGAGATTTGTGCCCACATGTTGCTCTCTTTCTCGTGGAGTGGGGGACCTCAGGGCTTCTGCACAGCATAACTGAACTGAAAGCTTTACACTTAGACCCTTAAGATCTGAGGAAGAAACTGAAAAGCAGGCACTGTTTATCTAGGTGTTTCAGTCAGTTAACATTTTTGTTAAGATATCCTGAAGAAGTAAGGTTGAAATCTCAACTTGGTTAGTGTCCTAACAAATGAAATATATATGAGTAGATTGTGCATTTTCCTTCTTAAATTGTGGTACTGTTTACTTCAGTATTCCTTTACTTATATCTTCTAAGTTTTCCAGTGTTTTTCTGTGAGCTGGATTTGATACTTCTCAATTTTGTTTCGTGTAGATAGGTTTGTTGAAGATTGAGAGACTACTGTGGTGCTCATTCTGCTTTTCTCACTCAATGGTCTTCAGCTTTGTCAGTGTTCTGTTCTGTGTATATTTGGAGTATTTCAGTTACTTAAGGTTTACTTTCTCTTGTTGGATAACTTGGATTAAAATTACTCATGGCACGTACATGACAACCAGGGGATTGGGCCCAGACAACATGGGTTTACAAAAGGCAGGTCTTGCTTGACCTATCTGATCTTCTTCTATGACCAGGTGACCCGCCTAGCAGGTGGGGGAAAGGCTGTATATGTTGCCTATCTAGACTTCAGTAAAGCATTTGATACCATCGCCCACAGCATTCTCCTGTACAAACTGATGGCTCACGGCTTGGACGGGTGCGGTGTTCTCCGGGTCAAAAACTGGCTGGATGGCTGGGCCCAGAGAGTAGTGGTGATTGAAACTAAATCCAGCTGGCATCTGGCCACCAGTGGGATTTTCCGAGGCTCAGTATTGGGGCAAGTCCTGTTTAATATCTTTACTGATGATTTGGATGAGGGGATCAAGTGCACCCTCAGTAAGTTTGCAGACAGCTCCAAGTTGCGTGGCAGTGTTGATCTGCTGGAGGGTAGGAAGGCTGTACGGATAGATATGGACAGACTGAATTGATAGGTTGAGGACAACTGCATAAGGTTTAACTAAGTCAAGTGTCAGGTCCTGCCCTTGGGTCTCAACAACCCCTTGCAGTGCTACAGGCTTGGGAAAAGTGGCTGAAAAGCTGCCCGGTGGAAAAGAATCTGGGTGTGCTGGTTGACAGCTGGTTGAGGTGGCCAAGGGCATCCTGGCTTGTATCAGAAATAGTGTGAAGAGCAGGACTAGGAATGTGATTGACCTGCTGTACTCTGCAATGGTGAGACTGCACCTTGAATCCTCACTTCAGAAAGGACATTGATGTGCTGGAGTGTGTCCAAAGAAGGGTAGTGAAGCTGGTGAAGGGTCTAGAAGGAGGAGAAGCTGAGGCAACTGGAGTTGTTAAATCTGGAGAAGTGGAGGCTCAGGAGGAACCTCATTGCTCTCCACGGCTACCTGAAAGGAGGTTGTAGTGAGGTGGGGTTCGGTCTCTTCTTCCATGTCTTAAGTGAAAGGATGAGAGGAAATGGCCTTAAGCTGCACCAGGGGAGGTTCAGATTAGATATTAGAAAAACCAAATTCACTGAAAGAGTGAATTTAGTGAAGTTAGGCATTGGAATAAGTTGCACAGGGAGGTGGTGGAGTCACTCTCTCTGGAAGTATTCAAGAGTCATCTGGATGCGGCACTTGAGGATATGAGACTATGGATAATCACTTGGTGATTATGGTGGTGCTAGGTTGATGGTTGGACGAGATGATCTTGAAGGTTTCTTCCAGCCTTGATGATTCTGTGAAAAGGATTTGGATAATTATCCTAGAATAACCGTGTTTATGAACCACAGAATTGCCACAAAGGTTTATCTCAAACTGTTTTCAAAATGGATCATGTTAAATCAGATATGGCACTTTTATCATGGAACAAGAGTATTCCCAGGTGAATTATTTAGGGACTGTTGTTCTAGAAAAAACTATTGTTAAGTAAGTATTTCTGAGAAGCTCGCATGCAAAAAGGTTTTTCTGCTGATTTTCTCCACATTTCACTCATCACTCACACATTTGGAGTAGTAGCAATCTGGAAGCAGAGGTGTAAAGAAACACAAATCTCATTTGATGTGCCATGTGGGTTGGTTTTGCTGCAAGCAGTTTGGCTGTTCCTTTATAGCCATTAAAAGTTTATTAAAATGCATGAGAGACATCCATTACACACCAGAAAAAAAGTTCATTAATATTACATATCAAATAAGAGTTATATCTACACATTCCACCCCCAAGACCCCTGAATGCCAAAAAAAAGTATATCTAAATGTAGACATTTAGAAATGGCAGGAAAATATTTTTATACTGTGCTGAGTAATTGATTAAACTATTAAAAAGTGGATCAATAATGAGACCTTCTGCCTAGAAACTCAGCCAGTTCCAAACAACTCTGGCATAGCTCCAGGTCATCGTGATGCAGCTGATATTTCCTGACCTTGCATACTTTGAAGGTAAATTGTATGGCATTCCCAAATAGTTCTGGCAAAAATGAAAACAACCCATAAATATTTTAAGGGCAGTGACAACAAGGAAGAAAAATCTTTTAGAATAAACACAGTGGTTCAAATAGAGTTAACAGGATGATATTAAGGAAAAGGTGAAGTGTAGGTGTACCATCACATGAAAATTCTTGGTCATAAGTTACTCAGTTGTATGTATTTGGATACAAAATAATTTCTCAAGGGAAATGGGGATATAACATTTTTACCAGGATCTTTTCATGCTGGTCTATGTGCAAATATATTTCCCTGCAACAAAAATATACTAATGACTGAGTAGATTGTTTGTCTGGTTTACCCATGAGGTCTTCTCATTTCAGTTTCATGCTGTGAAACTGATGTAGAGTGAGTTTCACAGGTGTATAGAATATGAAGAAGTGAACAAGCATAAACTAGTGTCATAAAACAATATTCATTCCTGACTGCAGCTTTAAAGATGTTACTGTTTTCTTTGTAGGCAGCTCTAGCTGTGTTTTATCTTTTTAACCCCCTAGGAGACTTTTTACTGGAGGATCCTCTCAAAATTAGCTATTTCTTTCCCAGGTATGTGCAACGTTAGTACATCTGTGTAACTCTTGCAGTGCAGCTCAGCAGGCTTTTACCAAGTAGTAACTTTCAAGATCATTCCCTATTGGTCTCCTCTGGAAGCAATTGATTAGTAATGTGGCTTTAAACAAAATATTTCTCAAGAATATTTTCTCCTTAAATAGGCTTTTGAGAGCTTGTAACCATTTTCATTCTCCTGTGAATTATACGACATATATCTTTGGTGGAAAATCATTTTCATTCTGTACTAGGAAGTTAATATGTGCTGATCTCAGTCAGCACAGTCAAAGGCGTCTATGAAACATGCCGGGTGGATAAGCTGCATTGCAATTAAAGATGAGTCATCACTTGTTTGTATATATTCACTCATGTATTAAAATTGGAATACTCAAAGATTAAGAGAAAATAAATTAATTTTTTAAAAATATTCTTCTTTTAGATAACTTCTGAAATTTTACTGCAGAACTCAATCCTTCCTTGCAGAAGGAAGCTCAATTTTCACAGCACCCTCAGTATTGCAACACATTATTTTATGTAGTCTTCTCTAGGTAGAAGACATGAGTATGGTTTTCAGTATAAATATTAATCTGCTCCTGAGAGTTTACTAGGTCAGGAAAGTTTGCTAGGTCAGGAAATGTTAAACTTTGTGCATTGAGCAAGCAAAAACCTTTAACACAAAAACATGAACCATAATATTAATCACCAAAAGTCTGCTCTATCTTTGAAAATGCTCCGGTTTCTTCTGCACATGACATTAAAGTGGACATTGCAAACATGTGCAGAATAACTTGATATTTGCAGTGTACACCTGGAAATGTTTGGGATACAAAACATAACCTCTACCTACAAATTAGATCTCAATCACTTTTTTCCTGTTTTTTTTAGATACACTTACATATATATAAGCCGGAAGGAAAAGAAGAAATAGTTGATGCACAAAATTCCTGACATTTTTCAGCTGTTTCTGTGGCGCGGTATTATTGCAGAGAGGGAAAAGAATGAAATATGATAGTGTTCTGTGAAGACTGTTGAACACTTAGATGCAAACTATTTTGTTATGATTGTAATGTTTGTATTAGTTAAACTAAAAGCTAGACATCTCTTTTGGTAAAGATGAAGTCCTTCAGCTGGAACTTAAAAATGCTCAGTTTCAACCTGTCATAGTTTAGATGGAAAAGGAACACACAGGTTGGGGCGTATAGGTAGGGAATACTGATCACAAAAATTGCCTACTCTGGGAATCTAGTAAATGTATGTTACATCTCTGTCCACATTTTTTCACAGTCCAGGATTTGACACAGAAGTCAAAAGAGGCTGGAAATGGTCTTCACAGTGTTCCAATGCACATAGACTGAAGACAGTTGTGTGTAGAAATCTGCTTAGCATTAATGTGTGTATGAACTGTTGAATTATACAAGCAGAAATCTTGCTTATACTCAGATTTAAATCCTGAAACTAGTTCTGTCTAGAATAATACATAACCTTTAATGTTATCTCAGTTTTTCATGGGCTTTAGTAGAGATTAGTGGCAACTGGTCATCTGCTTCAAATTTATATGATTTTAATAAACACCTCTGTGCTGGTAACTACAAAGAAATTCTTTGTTAACTCTGCCTTTAGTACATTTCTGTAGATATTGCCAAAATATGTCTAGTGAAAATACGTGCTTATCTGCAGAGTTTTGGAAATTTCCATAGCATTTTTTTGAGTTTTAGGCTTGTTTGTATATAACTGAATTTTAATTTTTCCTGCCCTGTGGCTTTTAAATTATCTGTAAAAATATGCATTAATAGATCCTTGTTTTTACCCTCTAGATAACTAAAACTGATTTGAACTTGTTTATTCTAAAATCCCAGAGTATTTTGAATTAAATTGTGTATGTCATATATTTCTATATCTACATCATACTTTTGAATTCAACTCTCTGGCACCATTTACCCTGACCAAAAAAACAAAAAAAAAAACAAAACAAAACAAAAAAAAAAAAAAAAAAAAAAACAACAACAAAACAAAACAAAACAAAACAAAAAAAGACCCCAAAAAATTAAAATAGGACTATGTGTGTAAAAGAGCATTAAACCTTTGTTAAATTGTAGCCAAAGGTTAAATTTCTGTGACTGAGAATGTGTAACAGAGTTAGGCTGGCAATGAGTTTTGAAAATCTATGATATGTACCTGATTTCCAATGATTTTCAATAGGAGTCAGTTTCTTGTGCTCTACAGATGTCACAAAATCATTTAGAGAATATACCTGAATCGGTACTGGAGTATCATTGATTCACAAGGATATTGCAGTGAACTTCAGAAATTAGCAAATCAGTCACTGAGAGCCTGTGGCATGGATTTAATATTTAGATAGTATAGGCATCTAAGTTTTAAGACTTGGGCATTACTAGATAGAATTGATCACTAAAATACAGTAAAATTCAGGGTAACCCGCAGACTGATAGCCTGCAATACTTTCCTCTTTTGACTGTTTTTGCATCATGTTTTTACTAGCCTTGTGGTTTGAATAGATAAAGCAACATACTTTAGCATGCTTACAAAATCTGAATTCAGTCTTTTTTTACTGAAGTATGGTTTGATGATGATATTTTCATCATGCCATTAATAGCATTAAATCTCCTGCCAGATCTGGATAAGAAATAGCACTGTTAATAAAAAAAGGTCTGCCTGGGAATTATTACTATGGAACCATGTGAAGGAAAAATAAATAGACTGAATGTAAGACCTGTATGTAAGCTGAAGAATTGCTGTACAATGATATATCGAAGAATGTAGAGAATATATTATAAATGTTATGATTCAAAGAAAATAGTGGTTAATCATTGTGTTAATATTGTTAATCAATGACTTTTTTTCTGCAAAATTTTTCAAAAATTGTGGAAGTGTAAGGCACTTATTTCGGTCAAAAAGTAAAATACTGTTTTAATCAAAAGTGCCATAAAAAAAAAGAAAGTTTCCAAACTAGGAAATATTTGTCTAGCTCTTACTTATTGGTGAAAAGGAAAGATGAAATAATCAGGAATGCCTCTGGAATATGAGCACTCTGGGAAGAGCCAGCATAGACTCCAGGGATTGCTGCAGGAAATACAACTTAGTAATATTGTTGATTATGTATTGGGAAGGACTTGTTCCAAGGTTTACTCTGGAGGGAGGAAGTAAAAGCTAAGTCTTCTGCAGGCCTTTTCTGACACACTCATCCAAATTTGTGTTGGTGATGCGTCAAGTATTTTCCCTAGAATATCTCTAGGGAGGAAGAATTGGAAAGCAACAGTGATGGTCAGATATTTTAGAGTAAGAAGGCTGATTTTGTGTTTTTAGCTTGTGAAAAAACTATTTTATCATCAGAAGCTGTTCCTTACCAGCTGCATAAGGGTAATTCATCAGCTGAGATAGTTCTTATAATACAGATGAGATACCTGTAATAGTGTAGGTAACAAGCCTTTGCTCTGTTGTATTTTTCATTAGTATGGCCTTCATAATGTACATAATGTCATACTGTGAAATTATTTTCAAGTGAAACCATTAGCTTCAAGGATTTCTTTTAGCCTATTCTGGTTTTGTTTGTCCTGATTTATTAGTATTCAGCTTTTTATAATCAGGTCTTCATCAGGAGTACAGGTTTATTCTTTAATACTCCTTCAGGAGTGAAACAAAGATGCTTAGACTAGCTTTTTGATGCCAAAAGGGGTCAATACTTGCTCTGATAATAAGCTAGATCAAATATCTTATTATTGCACCCTTGTGTGGATGCCCTTCTCTAATACTATTTTCTCCATTTCATTTTATTAGTTCCAATTATGTCTCAGTCTACCTGGACAGAACAATACAATCTGATGAAGTACCATCTGCAGACACAAAGTCTACATAAATCTTACCCTAAATCTTGCAGAGTTATAAAAACAGAAATTGTAGGTCAAACACCTCAGCAGTCCTCATCAGTCACATGCAGAAGATTACTCTACACTGGAAGCTGTATGAAATACCATCCCATATTTATAAAAATAGTTTCTAACAGAAAGAGAAGGAAATTAGACAGAAAACTTGCTGGATAAATTCTTTGACATGTCTCTCAGGGTCCACCAGGCCTGTGCTATTGTGCAAACAAACAAAACCAGTACAATGCCCCAAACTAATCCTATCCCAGAGTATTTATGAATTACTGCATTTTGTTCTTTGTAAAGAAAAAATTCAATACCAGCAGTCTTCTTTTTTTTTTTGGTTTGGCAGGCAATTGTCTTCAAACTTTTGATACCTGTAGCATTTTTTGTCATTGAAAATATTCTCTAAAAATAAGTAAAAGCAACAACAAAAAAAATCCCCCAACCAACAAAAAAACCCCCAAACAATAAAAGAAGTCTCAGCTTTTAGTTGCCAGTCTCACACTACTCTCAGAGCTCCAGTTGCTGCAACTGGCTGTTTCTATTAGAAATAATAATCAAATAATGTAGATTTCTAGTTTTTCTGGTGAAAATAAAACCTAATTGCAAGGATGGAAAACTGATACCCAAACTGGCTATCTCCCTGCTAGTTTTATATATTACATTTTGGTAGAAAAGAAGGGATTAGAAGAGTTCTTATTCAGAGGCTTGAACACATAGTTGGGAGCGTTTAATAACAGAGCATGACACATGAACAGTCTTCCATATTATATATGCATTCTGCAAAAAGTATTTGGAATGGAATATTTTTCCAGATGAAATTGCTGCTTACCCAAAACCATGTTTGGGGTAGGATGGTGTTCACTTTGATTGACTGGCAGTTTGGTAGACTTCCTTACTTTATTTATCAGCAAATCATCAATATTAAATAATTTCCTCTTTCATGAATATTTGATAATCATAATCTAATAGGTTGATGACCACAGTTTTCTGTTCACCTTGGGCATATATAGCATCAAGACCGAGACTGTCTCTGATCAAACCAATGTACAAGAAGACATTGCTCCGTTTACACTCCATACATGTGGAGTAACATTTATAAGCTATTGAGAATATGAAACAATTTTAAGCTGTATTTGTGATGTGTAAGGTAGTCCCTCGTTTCTTATTTCACCCTCAGTCAATAATACAGCATATATTAAATAAAAAATAAGCAATTTATATTCCAGTTGAAGTGAAGCTTTATCTCTCTTATGTTTCAGTAGGAATTGACAAGATACATGAATTAATCACAGAAGCATAGAATGGTTTGGGTTTGGAAGGGACCTTAAAGATCATCTAATTCCAACACCCCTGCCATGGGCATGGACACCTTTCACTAGACTCAGTTGCCCAGAGCTCCATCCAACCTGGTCTTGAACACTTCAAAGGATGGGATATCCACAACTTCTCTGGACAATCTGTGACAGTGTCTCATCACTCCCACACTAAAGAATTTCTTCTAATATCTAATCTAAACCTACTCTCAGTTTGAAGCCATTCCCTCTTGTCCTGTCACTATATGACTTTGTAAATAGTCTCCTCTTTGTAAATAGTCCCTTCTCCTGTAGGCCCCAGCAGGTCTTATATATCTGGGGCAAAACGTAAAAACCACCAATGTATTTGAGGAAGAAACAGAAAATATATCACTGAGCTACAGGTCTAACAAATTGAATAGGAAACTTGCATATTTTTTTAATACTGTGTTTCAGTTTGGAAATTTTAAGGCCACAATTAGATCACCCTGAAGCCTTCTCTTCTCCAGGCTGAACAATCCCAATTCTCTCAGCCTTTCCTCATAAGAGAGGTGCTCCATCCCTTTATTCATCTGTCTGGCCCTCTGGACTCATTTCAACAGTGCTGGGGACCCCAGAGCTGGATGCAGCACTCCAGGTGGAATATCACCAGAGCAGAAGAGAGGGGCAGAATCACCTCCCTCAACTTGTTGGCCAAGCTGCTTTTGATGCAGCCCATATTTATTAACAATGCTAACCAGATCCACTAGGAAGCATATCACAAAAATATGGTGTTCTGGCACTTCGTGACCTAAACACTATTGAAATAGTCACACTAAAACAGCAGCAATTTTGGGAGTCCCCTATTCATCTCAAACAGTGCTCTATGTACAAAACTCCAACTACACAATAGTGATCTTAGAATTGTAACAGAAGTATTTCACTGAAAATCAGACAAGAAATCCACAAAAGGAACACTACACTGGAAAGGGAAACAAAGGAGGGGAATCATGGTACAGAAGAATTATTTGTAGATGTGTCTCAATCTGTACTTAACACACTTTTGCAAATTGCAATTCAGATTAGTGTGTTTTCACTTTCTTCTTGTGCATGCCCTCCTTTAAAATTTGACATAACTTTTGCAGTTCATATTTTTCCATTGAAAAAAGCAGGGCTTTTGCTTTTGGGTCCTCTTATAGATCTACTGTTTTGATTATGCTGTTCCCCTTCTCTGTAACTGCACAAAATGCTCTCCTTGTTGAGAGTCTTCATATTGATTTCAGTGGACCCATCTGAAACATGCTGATGCATGGCTGATCTGACAGCTCACTGGGCATGGATTTTGATGGTGCAGTCATGCATATGACTTAAAGAACAGAAGGCTGAGTCTAGCACAACAGATTAATATTACATTTCTCCCATTAAAAGAACTGTGTGTCTCTGTAATAATCTCATCATCATTCCCAAAGAGGTCAGGAGATAAATTCATTGTTTACTGTTTTTAGTGTTTGTTTATGTTGAAGTATATTCATAGAGCTGTCTTTGTATGTTTTACTTTTATGTCTACTAAACAGATTTTCTGAAATAAATACCTATGATTGAATTACCTTGTGTTTAAACATAACATAGCAAAAAGGAGGATGTAGTCTTCTACTGCAGAAGTTTATCATAAGAATGAGATTATCCTCTGAGCTATCCAGTGATGTAATAAGATTAATTTTAATATTGAGGGCTGAGATATTTAACCTCTGCTGTTAACAAGGGGATCAAGTTATTACAACTGCTAAAGGTCTGAGCCAGTATTTCTTGTAAATAATGTAACCAGTCTCCAGCAACCCCTGAAACTGAAAGATGCTGAATTCCCATATCTGTAACATATTTTACCTCAGGAGAACTGTGGTATTTTCTCACACTGTCGTCTAATGGAATAAGCAAGAAAACAATAGAACCAAGTGTTAACTTCCACCCCCATCCTTTTCTCATTCTTTAGTTTTTGATTCCTTTGCTACAACTGCTATTTTTTCTTATATATCTGCAACAAAATGTAAAAACAGTCAGTGTATTTGAGGAGGAAACAGAATATATATCACTGAGCTACAGGTCTAACAAACTGGACAGCAAACTTGCATAATTTTTTAAATACTATGTTTCAGTTTGGAAACTTTAAACTAGGAAAATTCTGCCCAAATTTATGAAAAAAAAATCTCTCCCGTGTTCCGATATTAGTTTTTGACTAAATTAATGTTAAGACTGTGGTGGTCAGTGAGCTATCTGGAATACATTCCAGGTGCCAGAAAACAAAAATTGCATTGCAGTCTGTCTTTAGATGCTGACAATGAGATACTACTATCTGTCCCTACTGAGCATATGTGTGTAGATAGGAAGAGGGAATAGAGGAATTCTGGCCAGTTTTTTTTATGCTTTACTTTCTCTGTTTTTGTAGCAGGCTTATTAATGTCCATGCTCCCAACAGTGCTTTCAGCATCCCCACAGGCAGCTGCCTGCTCCTACCTATTTCTGTAGTAGGTCTCCTTTGTCTTACTTGCTACCTGTTTCTGAACCTGCACACCTCCAGTGCAATGCCAATACCTACTGTCAATTCAAACCTCATGATTAAGTGTTTTGTCGCATCAGCACAGCTAGAAGTCTAACCTCAACTATTAATGACAGCTCATTATCAATAGTGTTATTTGAAACAAATGCGGTAAAAACGTTAGAGAAATGCTTGATTGAAATAAATTTTCGTAATTTACTCACTCTCTCACTATCAAATAATTTATTTGCTGTTTTTTAATATTTTTTATCATGCACAGGGTTTGATAGCTTAAATCTTGAAATACATCCAAATATATTCTATATATAGTCGATGTATATCAATAAGCATATATACTTCATGTAAAATTTTGTGTTTAAAACTAGCAGAGGACAAATATATGAGATTATTTTTATTGAAAATTCATTTAAATTATTATAATAGAAGGACTGTACCATTACTATACTAATAGGTATTTGACATAGGAACCATTTGCTTACCAAATAATAGTGTTTAATTCTTTGCAAGTGTTTTTGCATTTCATTTTCACCTTTCAGCTTTAAAACGGTTTTGATCACAATTTATAATTGCGGTTTTCCTGGCTTTGCTCCATAACTGTTGTGTAAGCCATGAGCAACAAATAAGCAGGGGCTTTTCCAGTGGTCTCTGCAGAGGATTTGTCTTACCAGTGCTGACCGCTCAGAATTATGATGAATTCTCACATTTGCAGAGTCTGGCTGGCAAGTTTTATGTCGATATTTATGCCATACCATGTTTTACCTAGTTTGTACGAATGTTCTGAGGGCATATGCTAGTAGGAATGATGAAACTTCTGTAATATGAAAACTGCAAAGACATAAACCTGAATCTCTTCTTGAGAGGAGTTCTTGTCTCAGTGAATGCTGACATCATTCAGAATTAAGCTAATCCAGCTCTTCTTTAGGATTGCTTTGCAAAATAGGCTGACTTTTTAACCTTCTACTACCTCCAGTAAATCATTGTTCCAACCAGAGTGACTAGAACAGAGTGCAACAGCACGAGCAAAGGGGCTTGCATGAGACTCGGCACCCGTGTACTTCCCTCAGACTGGAAGAGCAGTGTGAGCATGACACTGCACTGATCACCATAAACCATTTTCAGGAGGGACACCAGCTTGCCAGTACAGGCATCTTCACATTCTGATTGCCTGGGCAGCATGGACATGTGCTGTTTCTGGCCTTGACCTGGCAGAAGTGGATGCCTGAGCTTGTATTGCCCACTGTGTTATTGCAGCCTTTTCTGGATAATGGAGTGTTTGGGTAGAAATCTAGGGAAAGAGAGTTCTTGATCAATCTAAAGAATGTGTGCCTTAATGACTATTGTTCGTGCTGATAAGATAATGCAGGATATTTTAGGTAAATAAGATTGTATAATTGAGCACTGCAAAATTTCAGAATAGAAGACTTGTAAAGATAATAATAATTCAGTTAAATAAAAGAAACACTCCCCCTCCTCCCCTGGTGAGAATACTGTGAGAATGTAGCAGCCAGATTTCCCCTCAGTTCAGTACTAGGATTTGGCTTCTCATAGACTCTGTATAGATATGAATTTGTTGTCAAATAAATCATTGAAGGGATGCTTTGTCAGTTTTGTCTGTGAAGCAGCTGGAGCAGTAAAGCAAAGCACCTTGGGGATGTACAAAATGTAAATAAAGATTAAAAAATCTTTAGGGAAGGAAAGAAGACTGAAACAAGAAGCAGGAAAAGCCTGACTACTTATTATTTATCAACTTTACCAGAACTTCACTGGAATGTGACAAAACCAGATGATATCTCAACTGAACTGATTTTTAAAAGTGTAAATATACAGTAAGAGGAATTAATCTAGAAAGGAACTAAATGCCCACTGTGTTACACCAAATTGTCTATATGGATTAAAGCTGAATTTTGTGAAACACTTTTTTTTTGCCAGATGGTTATATACTCACACGCAGTGATTCCTATGCTTGGAAAGTTATGGTAACTGTTTTCTTTACTGTTTAATGCTATTAACCGGGTATTCCTGTTTTTCATTGGGATTTTAGTGTCCTTAAGCCAAGATCTCAAGCACTTGCAATTACATTTTAAAAGAATCTTGGGACGTACATTTTGACTAACTAAATTTTAATTTAACTGAAACCATAACTCAGCCAAAATTCCTGTTGATTTCACTAGGAAGAAGGATCCAGTCTTTAAAAGTAAAGTGAAGGATTCAATAAAAAATACCTAAGCAAGCTCAGAATGATTTATGTTCACAGCAGTGGTGAATTATACATAAAATGAAATTATTTGATTCACATCGGGTATTTTATTTACAGAACCATTCTCATAAAGAAATACCTTTACTTTAGAAAGCAGAGTAGATTTTCATTGGTTTGAATGGAGTTAAACTTGCAGCTACTAAAGACAATGTGAAGTTTGCTATTAACTTTGGTAACAAGTAAGTCAAGGTGAAGAGAATCTGGAAATCCTTCTAATTTCAGGCTGAAAATCAGTTATGCTGAAGTGAATGAATTGTGTCAGATGAAGATGGAATAGTTTAAGGTACTAAGCTCTATTTTCCTGTTCTGTAATTCTGCCTGATTCTATGAACATTGAGTTTCTAATTAGGCTGTCAGAGCACTAAATCTTTTTAAGACAGACTTTAAAGAAAACCCCATCCCATTTGATGGCAAACTGGAGATAGATTTAAAGGAGGTTTTGAACTACTTGATTTTGTCTTTTTGCAGACATTTAGCTGGTAAAAAAAATATTAGTATTTGTGTCTTGAAGGGTCACAAACAATGAAAATCTGAATATTTATCAAGTCTCTTTTTCAATAATTTTCTTCTTATCTGGCCCTAAATTGTGGCTCCGTGTTGTCTTGAATCAATGTTTTTTGAGTAGTGGCTTCTGTCAGTCACTCCAGTGCTTTTGTGTCTGGGCATGCTGATATGTAACAGTGGGTGGCTGACATGGAAATGGCCAAAGCAGAAGGGAGGTCTGAGCTGCATTTTTAAAGACTATTAACAAAACAAAACAAAAAAAAACAAAACCAAAACCAAAACCAAAAAAAATTAAAAAATCATCGTAAAGGGAAAAATAGGATTCCCTTAAAAGCAAGGCTCATTTTTAGTTGGATTTTTCTGTACTTGTCCCCGAGTCATATAAATAGTAAGCGTTAGAAAAATGTAGTAAGTAAACATCATGACTGTCAAAATAAGATGCATTTAGATGAAGAATCTTAGGAGGAGTAGATAGTATTGCTTTATGTATTGAAACTGATGACAGTCTTGTCAAATTAGCATGAAGGGTTTGTTTACATTTGGCTTATTTCCTAGGCAGCATTGCTGCCTTTCTAGTATAGACAAAGCTTATTGAAAACTTTGTCATGGTTTCTTCATGTTGTAGAATTGCAAAATCAAAAACAATGCTAATTATATTTTCAGCAACCCGTTGTACATTTTTCATTGGAAAAAAAAAACAAGAGCAAAACAAAACTCAGTATGATATAAATCCTATTAAAAGTTCAAGGAAAAAAGCTCCTGTTTATTTCTTTACATAAACATATACTGTAGGAAGAGTCTTAAATTGTGCTCACTACTTTTCATGGCAGAGTGTGAGGAAAAAAATGAGTAAACCAATGTTATAATCTGGTTATTAAAATTATTAGAAATGCCTCTGCCTGCATTAAGGTGCAAACAAGACCATACGTATGGTTATTTAACAGTAAATGTGAGGCAGAGAAAGAGAGAAAGAAACAGGAAAAAGGAGGGTCAGGGAAGAGAACGACAGAGAGAGATTAAATAGAAAATATATCACTACTCTGTGGAAGCTGGCAGGATCTCATAGGTCCTCTTTTTCTAGTCTTCTTGGTGGTGAGGGTCCCACAAAAAGGACAGAGTGCAATGGATTAATATATGTTTGGCGGATGGGCAGATACCTCCCCTGGTAGGGGGAAGATTTTCAGTCTCTTGTGACATGCCATGGATTTATCACCTTGCTTGGATCATGTGCAGTCCTTTGGTAGTAAAAGGTCTCAGGAATGAGTCTGGGGGGCTCTTTGGGGGTGTGACATCAGGGTTTTTATCGGAGGATTCCCCTATGAATAACAGCATCAGGTAGCAGTGAAAAGGCATACAGGCAATAAAGCAGGAGGCAATACGCATTTTACAGGCCACAAGCAATGTGCTTTTATGCCTTTATCTTGCTGAGTGTGGGAAAGAGGGAGATGTTGCAAAAAAAGCCCTTGACCTCCTTGTGAGAATCTGGAAAAAAACTGGGAGTGAACTTATAAAAACTGGATCATCAGTGCAAATTGGTTTGGAGAGCTTTCGTTAAGTAAATTAAACAGTGATGAAAGTCCAGTGCATTCAGTCTTCCGCATGAGAATAACTGGTTGAAGCACAGGAAAACAGTTTAGTCTGGGGTAGTTGGACTTTCTCTGCTACATTATTTTTGCAGTGGAATCTTCATCTCATTTTACAGCCCATAGTCTGGAAAATTCTTACAGATCAAAGTTTGGGAACTTGCAAGAGCAGGTAGCTTTTGGGCAGAAATTTTGCTAATTTGAATAGAGAAGGAAAAGCTTGGGGCACAGCAAAAATATTAAGTTATTACGAAATCATCTGCTTTAATTTGCAGCAAATTGAAACAAAATTTTACATTTACTTTTATGCAAAAATAGTGTTTAACAAATACCAGTTTGATTCTAAATCATGGTAGGTATTTATGCTATGAATGATGACTAGGTAGTAAATCACACACAGAGTAAATTGTGTTCTTAACTAGTTTTATTTGATCCATTTGATCAATAGGAAATGATTTGTGTAAATATAGGAATACATGTGAATTGTCTATGCTGTGTTCTTCTAATAAAAAAAAATCCTACTAAGAGGACAAGTAATTTCCTGTAAAAAAGGAGATTCTTATTTGCTATGTTATTTAATGAAGCTATGGACTGTGGAACACTAGACAGCAACTAAAATTGTTTTCTTCTTTCTCATCATGATGCCATTTTCTCCTTGAGGTAGTGTTTTTGAGAGTTCAGCAATTTTTTTGCAAAGTTTAAATGGGAGTCAGTTATTTAACACCATTTATAGGAAGAAATTGATCTTATAATAATTGATATAGGTCTAAAGTTTTTTTAAAAAGGAAGTAGAAGCAAACTACATATTAAGAATTGTGTCCCTTTGTTAGTGTTAATAAGTTCCTCTTCTGTGCAATGAGAGAAAGAGGCATGAAAATGTCAGAATAAATACGTCAGTGAGATCTTTGTAAGAGCTTGAATATATTTTCCAAGACAGAAGTGCGTTCTTGATAAAAGGGAATTTTTTTTAGAAGGTAATGTGTGGTGTGTTGATCCTGTTGCCTTAAGAGAGAGTGGAGAAAAAGACTCCAGGCCAATTTAGTGTATAAGATAAAATAAGATAAAGAGAGTAGGTCCTTTAATGAAGCCTCAGACCAGGGGAATACAGATAATTGTGCACCCACCCAGACAGTGGTTCTATGATTTTATAATAAGGTCCATCCAATCCCAGATCTGTCCACTCCCAGTTCTGCCCTGTTCTACCCCCCAACACGCCCCTTCGGGAATTGGATTTGTGGTCTTTGGGACCCCCTCTTCCTCATTTTCCTCTTCTTTACTTCACAGAACTTGAAGCTACTCCAAAGCTCTGTGCCTGAAGGTCGCTGTGTCTGTGTGATATCTTCTTGTCCAGACTTTTCTACAATTCTGCCTTGAAAAGAAGACTAAACACGCTAACGGAATTCAGAGGGATTGATATGAAATGGGATAATAGGGTTGGGTGAAACATCTGCTTTTAGCTCTCTGAGTAAAGGGGTATATACATCTATCAGGACAGGAAGAATGCAGGGTTTCTGAATCCATATGTTATGAATAATTTAGAGAGATTATGTAGAAGCTTGTATGAGACTCTTATTCCTCTTCATATTCAGCAAGTTCATTTCACAATATTATCTTTTGGAAAAGTTGTGTGCCCACTGTGGGCTTATTCAAGTGGCATAGATTAGATAAAGGTCTAAGCGCCAAAAAGACAGACAAATTTTTTAGTACCAGATTGTTTAGTACTTCCTATGAGTTATAACTGGAATAAATTGGTTCACAAAAAGAGCTTCAAACTGTGGTGGGTGGTAGAGGGCCATGTCAAACTTCCACTCTACCCCTACAGACTACAAATTGTGTTGAAGCTGAACCACCCAGGTATTTCAGACTGTACTTCCTCATCTACCAGCTGAAAAATAGGGAAAGACCAGACACCTCAGTTTTGACAGATGAGTGTGTAGGAGTCCCTGGACTATTTGTGACCTTAGAGCAAAGTGTGATATTCGTCTGTCAAGATTCTGCTCTCTAGGTGATAGTGTGAAATTCACACCAATGGAATTAGCCAGCTAAGTCTGCACATCACTGCCTCCTGTGAAGCATCTCAGACCCTGCTTGAAAAGTCAGTGAAGTTTGGAGACCAGTAATGTCTGGAGCAGACACATTACCTGTGGTGAAAACTCAACTGGTGAGGCTGAAAGCAAGGAGAACAGTAAGCTTGAAGATGTTAGCATGACTACGCTGATAAGTTTGAATAGATGCCTTCAGCTGGCAGTGGATTAGAGGCTGAACACCTTTTGACAGCCAGCTGGAGAGTAATTGGCATCATCTTTGACATAAATGTACAGGGATGGAAGATGTGCTAGATGATTATACCTATTTCTGTGACGCAGTTACGCATTTTGCCTTGCTACTCTGAGGGAAATAGCAAGAATCTAGGTGTGAGATACTGGATTATTATATTAATTATTGTCTAGGACCAACTCAAGTGTTTGTGTGGGAGGGGAAGGGACAGGTCAAATTTCACAAAGGTGAGGTGATGCCCTGCCTTAATCCAGCCCCTTGATTTCTCCTTGGGCAGTCCCAGAGCAGCTGTCAGTCACTGTCAGTCACTGGAACACCCCACACGACACCCCTTGGAGCCTCTTTGTGCTCCCTCTTAAGGTATGACAAAATTTTAAAAAATTTGGTGGGTGAATTTTTGGAGCCTTGTATATTTCTTAAAGTAAAACCCCTTCTATGAGCTTGTAGCTTGGAGCATGGGGTCTTATAGTAGGGAGTGGAGGATGTCCTCTTGTGATCTAGAAAAGGATTTTATACAATATATACCAGTGTTGCAGATTTCACAGAAGGCAGGAAGATAATTCTCACTTTTCTCTTGCTTTCTGTAAAGTGTACTAAAGGACAGACACCCCCTCACTGGAGTGCACACAGTGCCTTCCTATGCCAGTAAGTTATGAGAGGCTTTTGTTGCACTTGGCCTTCACATAGAGAAAGAAACAGACTTGAGGTCTTCTCTAATGAAGGGCTTCTGATCACTTATTATCATACCAGTAGCTGGTACAAAGCTTGCGCCCACCAATTTGGCACAGACATTATAATGATGAGATGGAGCCCCTTCTAAGAGGATGTGTTTGGAGGGTCTTGTGGTGGGAACAGGGCACGGGAGTGCAATTCACACGGTGCTGCTTGGGATGGCACGTTAAAGGAACTCTCCTCTACAGTGTGTTCTAATGTCTCGAGCCTTGGGCCAAAGGCAGTTTACAGAAGGGATATTGCTTGTCTTGCTAAATTTAAGCATGAATTTAGGCATGTCAAAGGCAATATAGACACTACAGCTGAAACTGTTTAGAAAACTTACACCCAGTACCATGCAGACCACCCTTTGAGTTTGATTGCAATATTGTGATTTTTTTTCTAACATGAAAACCCTATTTCTTCTTACCCATTTATATGTCAAACTTATGGTTACACAATTTTTGCAGATGAAAGTTTCTATGCATGGATTCTATATGAAATGAGCACAATGACTACAGGAGATTGCCTATTTCATAATAATGACTTCAGTGTGGATGTAAAGGCTCCTGGCAATATGTTGTAGATGAAAATGCCTTCAGGACATAACAGATTTATGGTACTGCAACTGTAACTCACTTCTTTCCCCCCTGCCCACACCGCTCCCTCCCCCCACTTCCTAATTCTAAAGAGCTCTTTTTTTAAAAAAAAAAAAAAAGAGAGAATTAAATTTGTAACCCTTTTTCCTCTGATCCCATTTGGTGACTTTTATTCCTTTTGGTCTTTTTACTGTGAACATGAAGCACAGAATTTACACAGCTGAAGAGCACAGAGCATTTATTTACTGGTAAGCACACTGTGGATACTGAGCTAGTAGGTAAGTATTAATATCACCAGACTGAGCATTGTATACTCACCAATCTGATGAAATATCTGACAAGCACTTGCCGTCAGGTGAGGAGAGGTCAACAGTCTTTGCTCCTTAGATTGAGCTGATCCTTGATCTTGCTGAGTTGCCATCTTCTGCTTCCCCATTTTTTTTTAAGCATTTTAAACCTTTTAATGTCAGTATTTTTCCTCTTGAGTCCTCATGCTGCTAACTATTCCCATATCTACACTTAATTTTTTTTTTTACTGTATTTTTAGGCTTCTTAACTTACATGACTTTTGTTTCATCTTCTTTCCGTCCTCTCAGCAGTTTTCTCAGCAGACTGTCCAAAGGTTACACACCTTTACTGCCCCAAACTGCTCATTGGCTCATAGACTTTGTCTGAGGGTTATGTGTGAATGGTGTCCCCATATACTTTCCTTTTCTGACTTGTTTTTTATCTGAAGTTTTTGAGAAAATATTAATATTTGCTCTCAGGGATTTAGTTACAACCCACTAAGCACAGATGGTATATAGAAAGAGACAAGAATAAATTTAATGTCTTTACGGAATGCAGAATGATAAAATAAAATGTCATGATAAAAGACTAATACCTAGGGTTTTCATTGTGTTTTGCTGTTCATGTATGTATACAAACATTAAATAACTAATCACCAAAAAATATATATTTAGAATAAAATATAGAATTTATTCTACTGTTCAGAAACCAAAGATCATTGTGCTACTGAATATGAATTATATGGTGAAAATTACTTGAGAGAGATCTCCACAGTAAATCACATACAATTACTTTCATTATTTGCCATTTCCTGGCATACAGAAGATCCTATGATGAACTACAATTCCACCATTTTGCACAATGTACAAGTAAAACATAAAAAAACCAAAATAAATAATGATCTCCTGTCAAACAATTTGTAATCTAAGCATGAAATGAGGGATGATAGGCAACAAAAATCAAGGATTTGGTGAGATGTGTTAGACTCTAGGGTGTAGTGTCCTGCTGCATGACCTACCTAACTTCAACCTGGCTTTTCTTAGAAATGAAACAAAAGAGATTATAAAGAAGGCGTACACGTATATGAATTTAAGGAGTGAGTGTTGCAGCTGTCTTTTTTATAAGATTAATTAATCTTAATGAGTAGTTTCATGGGAAGCCTGTATTGTGTTTAACAATAAAACCCAAGTGGCTGAGACTGCTGCCTTTACTGCAGGACTGGCATTCTTCTTTCCATGCTGGAAGAAATGTCAAGTTAATTATAATCAAAATAAATTCAAAGTTCCTGATATTTTGTTGCATTTTTAGAATTTAAAGCTGTTATTCTGCCGGCATTTAAACAGGTGTGTACCTTGGCTCATGTGAGCTGTTATCATCTGACATGATGAAGTGAGTCACAAACACTTTGGCAGCTTTCCACTCTGAAAATACACAGGTCTCTAGCAGGCTCTGTATCTACCACTATTAGGTCTTTGGGAGCATTTTGAAATAGTCTTCAAAGGTGTACTGTCTGGTTCACACTGTGTTCTTTCTCTTTAAGACTGAAGAAAGGAAAATCCTCCCTAGATGATTCCTATTCAGAGGTTTCACTATTCCTCTGGAAGGCTCCTTGGGTTTTTTTTTGAGAGCGTTTTTGTGCTTTACATATTAAAGTACCAGAGAAAGATGGTGGGTTGTTTTCTGCTTTCTTGAGTGCCTCACCCGTTAAAATAAACATTTACACAGTGGTGTATAAAAGGTTAGTTATCCAAGATTTACAATGATATAGACAACAGGATTAAGGTTTGAACTTTATTTGGTTTTGGTGAATCCAAAGATTCAGCAAAAAAAAAATCTTGTTACTCAGAGCTTGTATAGTTTTCACATCTGTCTTTGATCTTTTAGCTTTCTTTATGTACAGATTGCAATCTATGTACAGCACAGCACGTGTGTACTTTATCTGAGAGTAGAGTGGAACAGACAATATCCCTGTCGTCTCTCCTGAAGAAATATGAGATTAATGATCTCTGGCCTGCAAAGCTAAGATGTGTCATGCACCAGGATGTAGGAGGTTTTCCACAGAGAGGCCTTGATTATGGAGATGAATGGATAATTGATGAGAAAGAGGAAAAACTCCACAAAACATTAGAGAAAGAAATTAGTTGTGTGTCTTTTATTCCATCTTGGGATGCAGAAATGGACTGTGTAATCTCTCAGAATTTCTTTCATCTCGACTTTTATTATTTTGTTTCTCTAGAAGAAGAAATCTAGGAAGTCAGGATTTGTACCTGCCTCCATGCTATGCTGTTTCTAAAAAACACATCAAAATAACATCTTGTCCACAGCCAGTGTCTTCCTCCGTGCAGCTCTTTATCTGACTTCAAATTAAGATTGAGGTTAAAAGGGGGAATGATGCCCAGCTGGCTCTGCAGTAAAGGAAAACCAACCAGTCTAAAGGTAACAGAGAAATATAAAAAGGCATCTGGGGATACTGCAAACAGTGAGCACATTTATAAATAACGTTATGCATTATCAAAGCTAGGCTATCATGTAGTTCTGCTTGCTTTAGTGGGGGTTTTCTTGTCCCTGAGAGCACCAACATCCTTGGGTGTCCCTCCCCTACCTCTTGAGATCTTCTCGCAATCACTGATTTCAGCTTCTCAGGGCCATCCGTTCCTGTCTGAGCAACACCACTGCAGTGCCAGTCTCCAGCTCCCTGTAGCCCTACAGGTCACCTCATCCCTGTCCCAGGGAGGTGCCTGATATCCAGGAAAGGGGCAACCCCACAGCTGTCCTACTCCTGGCTGGGATCTGGCTGTGGCTGCCAGGTCCTGACTTGATGTTTCCGGAGAGGACCAGAAGTTCCCTGGGAGGGGTATAGATCCAAGTCTGGAGCTCATTGCTGCAGGTGTTATATGGAGCAAATCTGCCCTGCACACAACTCAGAATTTGCACATCCCTTCCTTGAACTCTTTCAGCAACTACAGCCTCAAACAAAAGCAACAACAAGTTTTGTAAGAAAGTTTCGTGAAAATTATGAATATTCTGCATGACCATATTTAGTAACAAGAAAAACAGAGCTGGAAGGGACCTCAAGAAGTTGTGAAGTCAGTATTGCTTCTGTAAAAGTCCTATGTTCAGTACATGTTTTCCAGTCTGTAAATACTACAGTTGTATGTGTGTTACTTGTCAGTGCATACTCCAGCTTCTCATTCGTGGAGGTTTGAAACTTGTGGCTGAGTTTCATCCACTGCATTAAGAGCAGTGGGGAATAAAAGAGGAGAGATAACCCTGAGAGGAAAAATTCCTTGTGTTCATAGAAGGAGCTGACTCATGTTTAAGTTAGAAATACAATGTTCAACACATGTTGGAAGCTGAAGTTATGTGAATTTTACAGTTCTTTACTTTCTCTATCTTTCAACAACTTAAAAAAAAAAAATAATTCTTTTTCACAAGCCATTTTTACCATTAGGTAAATCCAACAGCTATGTTTGCATTCAAATCTGTGTACTGTCATTTCCTTTGTTGATTTCTAAACATTTCCAGGATGACTCAAAGTTTGGTTTATTTCATCAGGTTTGTCCCAAAGCATTTATGGATCAGATTTAGGTAGAAGCTGTGGGTGTCTGAATTCAAAATTTTGTTTCTTTGGGACATTTAGAGGGCATTTAGAGAGAGACTAGAGCAGAGGTACATACCAGAAACTGAGGTAGTTCTGCCCACAAACAATAAAAACTAAGCTATAGTGATGTATGACACTTCAGTCATACATTTAATCTCAGTCATACATTTAACCTCAGTCATACAGTCATACAGTCAACCTCACTGCAGCTTTTGCTTTCAAAAGCAGTTTCTCATGTTACTTGATCACCCTGGAGTTGTCCAGCATTTCCACTGTATTTCTTTTTCTTTCTTTCCCTTCCCAAGACACTATTCTTTCCTAACATAATTTCTTTACCATAGCATCTGCAGAACAGGCTAAATACAGGAAGAGAAAAGAAATTTTGCAAAGACTTGAAGACACTGAAATGTGTTTTGGTTTGTTCCTCTCCACACCGCCCCCTTTCTCCCCCCAATGAACAAGCCCTAACATTTTTAAATTTTTACTAGGAAAATCTATATTTTTTTAAGTTAGAATAATCAAAATGTATCTTCTTTTAAGAAAATCAAACTGTTGTATGTTAAAATTTAAACTTTTTATTACACTGTTATGCAAACTGGTGATTTGGAACAAAAAAAGATTTGAAAATTAAAGGGCAGAACCTTTTTTTCCCCTGCTTGAATCTTGTGAGAGCTCTATTTTCTGGTTTAAATTACAACATAATCCAGTTTTTGTAAATTCTCTGATTTCAACTAAGGAGCCTATTGTTCAGAATTTCTCCATCAGTTCTACTTTTATTAGCTAGTGCTGAATAGGAACAAACAGAATGAATTCCTCGGCAGGAGAGGGAATAATGTTGTTAAGCAAAGACTTGTGCTAATACCCACCACTGAATGCACAAAATTAATTTCAGTGTAGCTTCTATATTAAAAAAAACTGTGGTGCAGTACAGTTCCTGCAAGAATAATTGCACAATAACTCCTAAAAGGAATTTCAAACAAACTTGGAGAAGATAACAGGCATGCAAGATACAAGATAAGCACTGCCAAACGAGTAGGCCACAACATGAATTTTTCTTATCAATCCTGCTATCTAGATAGTAAAAATTTCATATTTTGTCCAAAAAAGATAAAGATACTTATCAACAGTATTGCACTGTGTATAGGATTTTGAAGAAAATAGGTAATGTAGTCCTGGCACTGTCTGCTGTGCCAGGTTCTGTGCCAGTGGAAAAGTCTTAGGATTTTAGTGCCAGTTAAGTTAGTTTCTGATGGGCATAACGTAGTAGAAGATATGTGACATTACATCACATATAGTTTTTATAATACCAAATGTTCTGTGGTAGTTTGGGTGGTTTTTAATTTTGCCTCCTGTCACTATTAATGCTTTGGGACAGGGTGAGAGATTTATAGATGTTTGAGTTTCACAGGAGTGAAGGTGGTAAATTACCTTTAGTGCTCTCTGGAAGACTAAATATTTTAATCTCTTCCTAAAATCCCTTTTATACCTTTTGTTTCAGAGGTAAAGTGAAGGGTACAGACTAAGAAACTCAGTCAAATCATGCAGTTGAATTAAAAAGTAAAATACTGATAACAATGCTGAAAACAATAATAACTCTGCAGCTGAAAATAATAGAGGCTGGGAACATGCTATAACACATAATCTATTATAACAGCTGTTAGAAATTAGAAAGGTGAATTGAAGTAGGTTGAAAATAGACATGAACTGGATATGGTTTTAATCTAGTACTCAAAAGTGTGTTGCAAGTTATGGGAAATATTTACCTTTAATATACACAATTAGGAAAGCCCTGGGTGGAATTATAAATGAAAAAAAGTTGCAGAAAATCTTGCAACTGTAATGTGCTTAGTGTGTGAATGCACCAAGGTTGAATAGCTTTGAATAACATAGTAATTTGAAGTGAATGTTGCTGCCTGCATTTACTGTCATTGAAACTCATACAAAGAAGTCCTCCTCATTTTATTTATTAAAATAAAGCACAGTCCCAGAGCATACATTTACCCATCAGCCTTGTTACCTTCAAACGATTTTTTTCAACAAATGATTAAGAGCTTGGAAATATACTTTTCTGCAAGAAAAATAATAAATTTGCTATTTTTATGCTGTTAGAAATGGAAGTAATAAGATTTTATGTGGAACTAGGTTTAAAAAAATAGCTCTGTGACTTACTAAGAAACAGGAATGTTTTGTCACTCTGAGATTAGCTTGTGCTAAAAGAGCTCCCGTGATACCTCAGGGTATCACAGAGAATGCCCCATTGTTTTCTAATGGTAATATTTCTTGCAAAATCGCTTCCACAGTTCACTGTGGTCTGCCCTTTGCTACCCATGGGATATACCAGGAGAACCAGCACATTGGAGGTTTGTCCTGTAGAAGAGGCTCCTATGGTCAACAGCATTATGCAGATACCATACAATTTTGTGGACATGTAGTAGTGTGTCATATAAATATTGAAGCAAGACAAAGCGAAAACTTTCTATTACTTTGATTCAGTACCTCTCCTGACTTTCAGAAGGAGGTAAAAATTCAGTAATAGATTACCCCATAACAGTTATTCTGAGTCTGAATAAGTACTATTCCAGTACTTAGGTAAGATATTTCTCTAGAGCTGCACAGTGACTAACACAGAAAGAACCTCACTGATGATTGCAGTCTCTGTATCCCACCAAAACAGAGGTGCTAACAGTGATCAGCTATAGTTGTATGGCACGTACCTGGGAGGGAAGGAAAAAAGAGCGAGGGTGCTTGATCTGTGTATAACAAAGTAAATGTGGAAGTGTACAGACTACCAAAACAGAGTCGATGGCTCAAAATAAAACTCCCTATCGTGGAAATTGGATTTCCATATTAACTAAAGGAAAACATTCAGCATACTGCAAGTAGCCTTAAGAAGATTAAAAGGTAGTCTCTACTTCATAATTTTTAAAATGATCAGAAATATTCAGAATTGAAAAGGAGTTCCTCAGCGTTCTCATATCCTTATAGCATTTTGAATCATTCAGAACAGCACAGAAGTGCCAAGCTAGGAAGCTGGGCAGATATCCAAATCATTTTTATTCTAAATATTCTTTGATCATTTTAAAGTCAGCACAGGTTTTGGAAATTGCGGGAGAAATATTTTTTATTTTCACTAATATTCCATAAAAGGGAACATAGATATTTTTCTTTGTTGTTATTTTGACACCTTTTTCAGATCAGCTCACTGATATATCATGGAATTACTCTGTTGTGATTTCCAACGGTCCTAATGATCGCATTCATATTTGTTATAGAAGTTTGTAGTCTGCAGTTTGCAAAACAAATTGTAAGGCATTCCAATGTAAGTGGATCAAGAACTGATGTAAAATTTTGTATAAGGTGCTTTGAGAATCAAAGTAATTTGCCAGTAGTAATGACCTCTGTATAGTGATTGGTAGCTTTAAAGAGGATTTTACTGTTAATAATAGTTACAAATAGTGAAGCTTTTCTTTTAGTTATTAATAAGACAGAAATAATTAAAAATTCAGTATTAGCAGAACCAGTGCAATCAATAGAATAAGGTTGATTAGGTTTTCCTAAAACGATTATGAGGGTGAACTTCTATCGGATGGTTGGGAAAAATTTCAGTATGTTCTACTTAAAAGAATGATTTCTCCATGTGGACAGTATTGTTATGCTGTCTCTTTCTAACATGTAACTCATGCCTAAGCAACGTAAGACTTCAGAAAAGCAAAGTTCATCATACTCACCTTTTTGTTTTTGAAGTTCTTGCCTAAGTTTTGTTGATTCTTTCAGACTTTTTTTTCTGTGGAAAAATTGTATGTATTTTCACTTAAGGATTTCCGTAGGCCATGCCAAGCCTTTTGCTGCAAAAACCAGAATGCTTCTTGCAAATCACAAAACATGAAGTGACCTCAAAATGTTCTTCTCACTAATACTGAATATAAAAATCACCAAGACAAATGAACATATACCTCTGAAACTCTCTGGAAGTCTGATTAGATTTAACCCCAGCCAGAAACCAAGCCCCACAGTACCGCTTGCTCGCACCCAGAGCAGGATGGGTGAGAGAATTAGAAGTGTAAAAGTGAGAAAACTCAGGGATTGAGCTAAAAACAGTTTAATATGTCAAGCAAAAGCCACACACGCAAGCAAAGCCAAACAAGGAATTCATTCACCACCTCCCAGGATGAGGCAGGTTTCCCAGGAAAGCCAGGCTCATTCATGTGTAGCAGTGACTTGTGAGGACAAATGCCATCACTCTGAACATTCCGCCCTCCTCTTCCCCCAGTTTTATGTGCTGTGCCTAAATGCCATATGGTGTGGGATATCACTTTGGTCAGTGCAGGTCAACTGTCCTGGCTGTGTCCCCTCCCAGAGCCTTGTGTACCCCCAGCCTCCTCACTGGAGCGGCGGTAGGAAAAGCAGAAAAGACCTTGCCTCTGTGTAAGCACTGCTCAGCAATAATGCAAACATCATGGTGTTGTTGACACTGTTCTCCAGCACAGATCCATATCAGCTACGATTAAGAAAATTAACTCCGCCCCGGCCAAAACCAGAACAAAGTAATTTTTTTCCTTATCCTCCATGTAGAGACCTCTTCATGTGGGCAAATTGTTGGCTGACGATGACCTGAATTCAGAAAGATGGGAGTGGGGTGGAGGCCAAAAAAAAGACTATGATTAACAAGTAATTAATGTGGTAGGACTGGATTCATTTAATAAACAGGACCTCAAAATAAACAGCTATACAGAAAGGTTCTGCTTTTGTCAATAGGATCCCCAGTACTTATGCTTGCCCTCAGGGCACTTTAAAATGAAATTGAACATACTCTCCTCAGAGATACCTTAGAAGGAGAAAAACTGTGGCTGGGAGAATATAATTGGAGATTAAGATGTTAATAAATCTCACATTTGGCATTGTTAATGCATTTATTGAAAGATAGTTATTGCTTTAATTATACTAAGAAAACAAATTACATTAAAAATGCAGTCTGAGTTTTGAACCTTGGAAATGGAAATAGGTTTTTCACCTTCAGAAGAGGAGAAAATTCTATTTCAAAGACAGGAAATCAGTTGGATTATATCTAGAAATTTGTTATGGATGCTTTCAAAATGCTTTTGGCATTGAAGTTGCTGTGTGCTATTATTTTTCAATGTAATTATAATTGCCTTGATTGCATAATCTTACGCATCTTAGTAATAAAATTTGCAGAAGTAGATATGGTCTAACTGAATTCCAGGCAGATTGAAATCTTCTGATAACACTGTTAAAAATACATTTGCAGTTCTGCTGCATAGTTATAACTGCAGTTGGATGTGTCCATGGAATGAGAAGATTTAAGTTATATAGGGAATTATAAGACTGAATATTATGTGTTATGTATAGACAGCAGACACTGCAGTTACCAATTGACTATTTTTGTTAATTTTTCTTCCCGGAGTTTGGAGACAGCTTCCTAACAATGATTTCTTTTTGTTCAAAAGAGGTAACCTGCAGCTGTTCGACTTGCATATATTTTGGATACTTAGGCTCATAATTGGCAGTTGAGGAAGCAAAATTGCACTCCTGAACTAGGGGCTAGCCCAGGACCTTATTCCCCAGGTATTCAGATTCCACTGCTGGCAGACAACTACTTTATGTCAGTGTGCTGACAGGCCAACTGACTCCCTCCCTTTGCCTGCCACTCAGCGGAATATGCCGCGTCTCAGCTTCTCAGAAGTCAAGGCTCTACAGCTTCATATGGCTGTGGACAATTGTTGTAGGAATCTAACCCTAAGTGTTTTTCTTCAGATATGGCTGAGATTTGCTGATAGATTCCAAACATACTGTGCAGGAGGGATGAACACACAAACTCGCAACATCACAGTAGAAGCTGCTCTCTTAGGAAGTTGAATTAGAGATGGTTTATCAAAATATTAAAAATTAGAACTTTCCAAAACCCAATTATATGGAGATGAAAAATTCTATAGTAATCTGTAATTTTTTTTTAATTGTGGTTCATTATTTCTTCTTCATCCTTGATTTTCTTTTCCCTTTAACAATTTTTATTTGAATGAAGTTACTATTTTTATATGAAGAAGCTGAATCAGTGATGAAGAGGTACAGATGGACAAGAAAATAGACAAAAAAAAAAAAAAAGAAACACGTGTTCCTATGTCACAGTTTTAAAATATTTTATCTTGGCCCCAAATTGAAGAATGCAAATCCTTGTATAGAAAATCATTGTATGGAGAAAAAAAATTAAAGATGCTAACAAATGTAAAAATAAATTTATAAGTCAAATGTCGAACTTTTAGCATGCCTTGGTCATGGGATAGTTATGAACAAAATATCCTTTTATTTCAGCAACACTATAGAAGTGCAAAAGCAGGCTCTCATAGCTGATAGTTTTGAACAATGTTTTTCCACTGTCATTGGGTACTTTATTTTGTCCATATTGACCTCTAAAACAGTGTTATATATGCTTCTATTCAATGAATACTCTTTGAACAGTTTGTTAATACCATTCTTGTTTTGGTGGTAACTGTCATTCTTTCTCTTAGTTTCACATTATCTTGTCTTGCCCAGCAGAATCTTTGATAATATGTCTATAGTTCCCAATCAACCATCTTTGCTTCCTCTTGGATTTCCCTTTAGTAGGCAATGATTTGCTTCACCATTCCCATTGATGTATCTTCATGCTTTTTGCACAGAATCATAGTTTAGGTTGGAAATAGACTCTGGAGGTCGTCTAGTACAACACAGGTCTTGTCAGATCAGGCATCTCAGGCCCTGTTGTCTAGTTTTGGGTATCTCCAAAGATGGAGATTCCATAAATTCTCTGGGAAACCTAATATGTGTTTCAACCTGTGACCATTTCCCCTTATCTTACCACCATTATTATCAAGAAGGATCTGTCTCCATCTCCTCTGCAAGTGCTCTCCATCTCCTCTGCATGTGCTCTCCATCTCCTCTGCAAGTGCTCTCCATCTCCTTGCAAGTGCTGAACAGAGGGGAAGAACTACCTACCTTGACTGGTGGCCCACACTCTTTCTAATCAGACTGTTAATGTTACGAGTTCTTACATGTCTTTTTAAGAATTACTAGAGGCATGTAAAGGTAGAAATAAAACTTTACTCAGATTTTGTCTTTGGTCTGTTCTGCTTTGCCTCATTTGTGGGTTCTTATAGAGAAAACAGCAGCTGCTGCTGCTAGTACCACACTGACACCTGCAGTTATTGACTGTAACAGAAGAAGCAGGTGCTCAAGGATTACCCAGTCACCGTTTTGTCCCCTCAATTAAAGAACTATTTAAGGAAAACCCCTTGTGTGGCTTATCATGATATGCAAACCTGAGGAATGTTGTCCTGTTGCATTTCACAGAACAGCTCAGGAAGGAGGAAAAAAAAAATCAAACCTACAGTAATCCACAAAGTTCATTTCA